>JAGDQP010007363.1:32093-67709 GCA_022664845.1 Lepisma saccharinum | reverse complement strand
GTACAACTCAGACTCTTATATCTGGAACTAGAAGACTTAGGGACTTGCTTGACATGTCACTGGATGGCCCTCGTCAGTTCATTAGGATTGGCTCTTCTACTTTTTATTAGACACCCTATAGGGTGAAACGGGGGATTCGGGTAAAACTTATACTCCTATATCTCAGGAACTAGAAGACGTAGGGACTTGGTTAAGGTATTAGAAAAGTCTCGTCAGTTTATTAGAAGCGGGTTTCTAATTTTTTGGTTTCACAGCCCCAGGTGTGTAAGGGGGGTGGCAAAGCTATACAATTCCACACGCGTCCATCGATGTACCCCAAACTAAGAATTGTCTTCCTTTGGCACTGGGCAAGGTCGCAAAGGTATTCCGGGTTCGACGTTGTTCTCCAGATATCAGTGTTGCCACTTTTTTCATTTTTTTAAAAAATTCCTTCTATACACTTCGACATAACCACACCAACTTGGAATTAACATTATTGGGGACAATGTAACAACACTGTGGCCCTAAGAACCCGAGTTTTCATTGTTGCCAACCTATGAGAAAATGCCACATATTTTGTGTTTCAGATGCTATCAAGGGACCGGAGTCATCGCGATTATTAATTGAATCACAGCGCTAACTTGTTTAATTTGAGTAGTAAAAACAAACCCGAGGGGAAATTAAAAACTACTAAATCTACTACAAGATTAAAAGTAACATCACCATGATAATATTAAAAAGGTTTCTGCTAATCAATCCTTAAATAATAGAGGTGCGAGGGGTAAAAGTAATAGAAGTCCGGTTTAACGCTTTTTTTTTTCGAGTTTTTCGAAACCCCGGTGGTGGTGGGAGCGTATAATCTATCGGATGACAGAATATGTAAACAAGAAAAGTAGCGCAAGAAGAAAGAGCAAGAAACACGGGTACGCACAAATTATATTATCAGAAATAAAATGTACACATTAATTCCCTTCCTCACGGTTTTTGGGAATTTGAAAACTAGCATCTCGTCAACTCCCGTGGCCCAGTAAATCCAGTCACTGGAATTTGAGTTATTCTGTGGCGTTCAGGCAACTTTGGCTCAGGTAGGGTAAGGGCAATGATAAGGAAGGTATCGGCCAGGGCCATTCTTAAGTTACTATGCCGGCATTTGTCTGAAACTGAGGAAACCCCTGGAAAATGTCACGATGGTCGCCGACGGAGTTCGACCCCACGTACCTACCCATTGTCTCTTCGCAGTCAGAGACGTTACCCCCTGGACCACGGACTAGGTGCTGGTAGCTGGCTTTGAATAAGGACTAAGGAAGCGGATCGGGCTTCAGTCCAGCTCAAGCTTGCCATTTTGGCAATCTTTCCATTTCTTTATTAAGTGAATTGAGTCGACTTAGTTCAGGTGGTAGTTCATCTGACTTCGTCGTGAATCACCCTGTATACAAATTATTAGATAGCGCCCCTTTCAAGGAATCGTCTGCCTCTTTGAGAAAGGCGTCCCCCTTAAATTACAGAAATATTTTGCACTAATATTTTAAGTGCTTTTAACACTTATTTTCATTCATCATATGTCAGAAATAGGCAATGTTAGAATATATTTTCGTACATTAAATGTGTCTCACATATTGAAAACAAAGTTTTAGTGCATTTTATGTAGACTTACTACATTTAGAAACTTGACAATATACTAAATCCTGATTTAAATATGAATGCAGAGTATCATTAAATAATATTTATCCACCAGGAAGAAACAAAGAAACAGAGACAGAGAGGGTTTGTGTTTGTTTTGACATTCGAACTACGTAAGCATGCCATATTTTCCAATTTGAAATGCCATTCCCAGCAAACCGAATGATTTGCACTGTTGTGCCGATCAACAGGAAAAAAAAACAACGATATCTTGAAATGAAGCAGAAATTAACAAAATTTTTCTTTGCAAATTCCTTTCAAATGCAATTGATTGCAACGTATTACATCGGCATTGGTCCCCTGAAACTGAGTAAAGCCCGGAAATTCTCAATCTGTATGGACGGCTGGAGGACTCAAACCTATATGCCTCCCCAGTGTCGAACTCGCGTACCTACCCAATGCTGATCCAAAGTCCGCGACGATACTGCCTGGGTAGTTCTTAGCGTCCCCGTGTAAACGCTAGTGAATATGGAAATATACAGTCTTTGGCCTATCCGTTTTTCTTAAATCTCAGTAACTCAAAACAGACAGAGATGAGCCATACATCATTGGGTTCCTCATGGTCTGAAACTTTGGGAACAACTATGACTAAATCTAATACTGGTAGGTACTATCCAATAGCTTAGCATTATCTTTTGTAAAAAATGACGGTATGGTATTTTCGTTTTGAACGTTCACTTGATTTATACGGTGGGGCTATGCTTTTTTAAACTATTATGTAGCTTGTTTGAGTAAGTAACGAGGGTGTAAGTAACGTTTTACTGCGTTCAATTGATTCTTAGCCGTAAAAAATTAAAGTTGCCTGTGTGCTCGAGAATTTGGAAGGGTCACACCTTCCCGTTGGGAGCGGGAGTTTGGCAGAATCACTAACAGGTTAAGAACAACAGTACCGCGTTCAGTAAACTTACACTTACGGACACATTTATGGTATTGGTCCAGGGGTACAAACGCACTCTACATTCAGAATTTTAAGCAGAATTAGAATACTTTTAGGCGTAATTATGCATATTTTATACACATTTTATATATGTGTATTTTATATCCATACACAGGGTGCGAAATCATGGAGGAGATGGGACATTTCCTTCCCTCAAGAGATATTAAACACTTTCGAGCTTAACGCAGGTTCTAATTTTATGTATTCCACTGAGAAAATACACCTCCCCCACATAAGTTGGGAAGATACCTCCAGGAAACCTGTTGATCCTTGCCAGCACCAATTTCAACATACTTACTTGTTAGGAATCTGTAATGATCTGAACGATCCGAATTCACTAAATTGATTTAGAACTATTCAAAATCTGTTCTTTCTTCTTACATAACTAACAACGTTAGATAAAATTATGGCAGTTTACGTTAGAAATAGTAGAACTTATTGCTTATACGTTAGAAATAGTAAAATAAACTCCAACTAAACCGCCCCAGGTGAAAATTATTATTTAAGGAGTCGTTGAACGGGTAAATTCAAAATTTATGAATAATCATCCTTTGCACTCAGCGATTCTGCCAAAAATGTCAGTTTCGGGTGTATAAGTAGAGTTTTGCAGGTTCTCAATAGATTTCTAGATTTATTTTTTATATTTACTTTTATTTGTTTATTTTTATTTATTCTTTATTTATTTTTGTTGTTGTTGTTGTTGTTAGGGAAGGGTGCTCGAGAATTTGGGGATAACACCACCACTGAAAGTGTCTGACAGAATCCAGGTTGCACTGCTTTGAGTAACTTCTAGTACTTCCTGGAGGAGACGAAAATGAATATTATGCTGCTTAGGTCATAACAGAGTCTCATACATTAGAAAAATGCTAAGTGCAAAGATAATTCTTACGCGTTGTTACAAAAGTTCTGAACTGCAAATCATAGCTTAATTTTCGATAGAAAGTAATTACGTATGTAAGGATTTTGTCACGGTTTCGAAAGTGATCAGAGTGTCCGGGTTGAAAATTGACATTTTGCGTTTTATAGATTGCTTTCTGAAGGTTTAAAACTTTTTCAAAGCATATTGTTTTCGCATCAACAGGCGTGCAGCACACAGCCCCGTGGCAACTAGGAATGTCGCGGATTTCCGATAGGTAATGGGGTGGCACGCGAATTCGAGCCCGCTCCCGGCTACCCTCACTGAAGGGTTGCAGAGTTTTCATCAGACTTACAATATGAATACCGGGGTGGTACTCCAATGCACTAGATTCTACCTTCCCCATCCCTGCACCGGAAAACTGAACGTCGAGGGACGTCATCTCTTGGACGTAACTGAGTTATGACAAAATTGTCTATTCAGTCCATAAAAGAAAATTGGGAAGCAATCCAGATTATGGAAAGAACAGAACAGAGTAACCTATCCTACATCTCCTAATTCAGTTTAACAGAACCAACTTTAAATAATTTCAGCTAATCTAACGCAAAGAATGTGTAGTAAATAAAAAAATCAAGAAATTGAATGAAGAATTCGCGGTCATGAAAGGTACTTCTAACACGGAATATAGCTTTTTTTTTTTTTTAAAAAAAAGGATGTAGAAAAATTCAACGATGTATCTGCATGGGGTGTCTTGATGAGTACGTTTCCACGAACTAAGCTGAAGCGTTTTAATTCTGTTACAAAACATTACATTTCTTCTGCTACAAATGCTGAACCCAGATCTCCCAGTTGCCTGCCTAGTGCTCTACAATTAAGCTACTACAGCCACGAAAAAGTTCTGTGCACTTGAGAATTCCTTTTTGCTTCAGCTGAGTGGAAAGTAAAGAGAATCGACTACAAGTGGAGACTTTTAATTCAAAAATCTTTTTTAATGGAGAAAGCCTTCCCGGAATTGTGTAACAGGAAAGAATTAGACGCTAGTTTCCTTCACGTAAAGACCTCGTTGACTTACTTGTAGATCACTCGTCCGGAATCGGGGATCCTGCAATCATTCCCAGTAGTGGTAATTGCTTATTTTTCCTTTATTTTTACACAACTGGATTACCGGTACCATTAATGATATCTTGATGTAAAGGAATGTTGCATGTAATTCTCTCGTACCATCCCAGCATTTGCCTCGTGTGACCGAGGGAAACCAGGGAAAACCTCAGTCAGGATGTCCGGACCCGGGTTTGAACCCGCGTTCTCCCCATTGCTAAGCCAATGCTCTACCACTGAGCCACGGCAGCTGGGTATAACATTTTGAAAAATAATATGCAGGAAAAAATTATAAAATGCTTTTACACCCCTCAATTTTTCATTTATCGCTTCCTGATACCATCATGTTTCGAAGTACTGACATGAAGCACAAAGGTTGGTACGACTGAACATAGAAAGGTTTCATAATGATAGTATGAAAAATTCGTATATGGGTCTCGCAATGGTAAAAGAGTAAAGGGGATTCACATTGACTATTGCATGAATAGGGAGGGTAAAAAATTGGATTTTCTAAAATCGAAGTAAATAGCGTTGATAACGATAATTTCTAAGTCTAATATACGCTTTTACATATAATTATACATAATAATCAATGGTGGGTCCCACAAACATACAGCCTGTCAAGGATTCCATAATGGTAGACGGATGTAAATATATATATATATATATATATATATAAATATATAGAGAAATAAATTAAATATTATTTAAAGAATTATAACAAATCAAATATTTAATTAGTTAGAAGTCTTTAGAAACAATTTTTGTATTCGCACAGAAATTTTACAAGTACAGTATCTTCCAAGTGACACACGCCAATCAGTTATTGAGGACTAAAGCACTTCGAATGGTCTACCTATTATTTTATATACTTGGTGTAAAGTTAACATTTTGTCAGTGAGTGATTTGTAGGCTTCGGATCTTTATGTTCTAAAATATCAAAGTAGGATTTTAAAAAGTAAATTTTAGGATTTTATAGGTTTTTAAAAATGCTGTTTAGGATTTTAGGTTTTGTATTACAGAAAACGACTTTTTATCCCTACATTCGTTACATTTTAGCATTTTGTTTAGTGTGTACTTAAAAATTATATTTAAAAATCATTTAGTAAACTTTAAGCTAACCAATGTTGTACGGAATAAACATATTAATAAAACTTCTCTTATCTTGAATTGTTACTGATAGTTTACATTTTGTAAAGCATAAGCATAGCCTGTTTATTACTTTACTTTTCTAGAACTACAATAACCTAATATACTTTTTCTAAAAAAAATCTATATTTAAAATATTTTCAACACAAACATAACTTCACTTTCGTAGAATTACACTTAGGAAGAAACTATTTTTAGTTATTGTTTCCAGTACTTTTCACGTTAGTGTGTAGCACAAAGGAATCGCTTCACTTCGTGGAGAGGCACTGAACAACAAAATATTTTGAAAGATTCTCTGGCGTGAACCTTTTTATATCGTTTCTCAAAATTATTTTAAATGATGAAAAACTGCTTTCTACATCACATGATGTAAGAGGTTCATATTCATACTCGTTATTTATTCTAATTTTGGCTATAAAAGCTAATTTAGAATATTTTAGGTCCTACATAATTATTATCCTTTGGCTCATAGCAACTTAAAACGTAAAGACGAAATTTTCCCATTAACTATGCATGAATAAAATAGGACGAAACCTAAGAATCCGGAGCCTAGTGATTTGATCCTGAGTTCTTCGTGTGTAGGAACCATCAATTTGTACGTAACGTTAGTGCACTAATCGGTTAGGGCCGAAAGACAGGCACCAGACACCAAAGCAAACATTTCACCTCGATAGTACACTTCCAGATTGGTCCAGTATGGACCCAATTTACAGTTATCTGTTTTTCTACACTTGTTATCGCTATGTGGCAAGTTTTTTATTGATGATTTAATTCTTGAGTTATACACGTGCTGGACTATGCATATAGTAATACATGTTGTAAATAATATTTAGGCTTTCTACATTACTTCTTTAAATATTGAACTTCAGTTAAGCCTGTAGCATATGTATTATGTAAAGATGTCAAAGAAAAAAACAGCAAAATCTTCGTTGTTTCAGTAGTGTATCGAGGGCGATCCGACATTTACAAACGATGAGAACATTATCAGAAGCAGGTAAATAAAGACTAATACTGAACTGATTACGTTTTGAGCTATGAAAAAATGTAATCTGAGATTTACTGAGTAGATACTACTTTTATGACACGGCTAAGAAATGACAAAATTGTAGAAACTATTTTGTTGATGTTTAACAACAAGTTACTAAATGTTTTACATTTCTTATAAGCTTAAGTGTGCTTCAAACATGTAACACGTCAGCATTCCCCCCCACCCACAAAATTATATCTATTATCTACACAATAAAAGTTGCATTACAAGTTCAAAAATACAGTATAGACCTAATAGAAACAAACCACTTGCTTGGTCCTATTTGGAGACCTGCCTTTCACGTTATGCTTAATTTCGTTTTTTACTTTTCAACAAATTTTATTAAATAGTCTCGTTTGTTTCATTTTGAACATTTAAGGTTTTTAAAAAAAAGGTATTTATTGTGTATAGCACTATTGGTACTATGTTCACAGTACATTTTAATTTACATAAAAAAGAACTGAAAATTTAAAACAGCTTTGTCCAGTCTTTCTAAGTTTATGATTTCCTATAGCGGAGTACATAGCAAAAAACAAAACGTCAACACGCGTTTTACGTTAACGCGATTGTTGGGACACAATAGATAATTAGGAATGATTTATTTCCTTTAGGTTCCTTAGCATCAGACCGCTATCCTATACTGTAAAAAACTTATTTTACAATTTTTGAATATATGACAAGACTTTCCATTATTTCTGCAAAATTTAAAGTGAAAAATGCATTACTCCGTTTTGTATGATTTATTTCAGTTTCAACTAAATCAAATGCCGAATTAGGTGTTTCTTGTGTCTCGGTGCAGGTAAAAGATTACAACAAAGAGGACCCACATTGTAACAAAGGATCCTCGGTTGTACGCAAAAATTACTGGTAGCCTCCCCCTTTGTTCCTACCGTCAAACCAACTGTGTCATCACCATACAAATGTCTTTTACGGTGAATCAAAGTTTACCTTAAAGTATAAAAAACATTTGTACCTCGTAATAATTGAACAAAGTACATTTTATTGTCGCGTGTTAGCTGAACAGAAAACATTTGGTGCCCTGCTATCAACAATCTCACTGTAAAAACAACAAAGTTTATAGTGAAGTTTTCATATCATTTCACGCCAGAACGGCGTATTATTCCACTTTTATTTATAAAACATTCTTTCACACCTCTGCACTTGTTACGTGCATTCAAGTGATCAAAAGGTGTGAAAAAGATGCCCTTAAAATTATAGAAGTAGTTGTTTTAAAGTGTAAGTCGTTTTAGTTTCTTACATGTAAGTTTAAATTAGCCGACTGTAACATGCCAATTTCCATCGTATTGCAAAGATATGTAAAAACATTCAAAAAATAAATAACATATTTTTTTTTATATTTACAAATGGCAATTGAAGAGATCAAATAGGGACGTAAACGTGGGCTGTGAAATTAATGTTGTTGAAATATCTCGAAACCAGAAAAGATAGGGAGAAGTGGTTAATGCACGAATTGTAACTTAAATGACCAATGCGCAATGGTAATAAAAAGGTGTCCATGGAAAAATATAGCAATCGAGAATAGTAATGAACCACAAAGCATCATGTAATGGTCCGAGACGAATGTAAAATTGCAAGTGTAAAGAAGAAGAAAAATATTAGTTGTGCATTGTTTGCACGTTTCGTTCATATGTGAAGATTTCGAAAGAGCAATAGATTCTCCTGAATAAAGATTACAGAAGAGAACAGAGAGGAAGACAGAATATGCCTGTAATGGTAGAAAACAACTTGCACATGACTAGATAAGGGGTTGCAGAGCAATCAGATAATCTGCAGGATAGATACTAGAACGATATAACGCCAAGAATTTGAATAAAAACAAACCATGTTAAAAGTTAAAACAGTATCAAGGATGTGTAAGTTCGACAATCAAGGTTTGAGGGTTCCAAACAGAGGAGGCTTAAAACAGGGAAACGACGCCTGCATTTTCTGCCATTTGGATGTGTTTATCTAAAAACATAAAACACACCTACTCTCATATCAATTGTCCAAAAAGTGTTTTCAATTTCGGTTAACTGCATTAAGCCTCTTCTTATGAGCTTGCTAAACCCCAGTAAGATATGGAAAGCACAACGCATGAATCATCTTAGGAAGTGTCGAGATTGTTTGTCGCTCTCTTGACGTCATCAATTGTTAACCTCCATCTTCATCATTTTGAATGTAAACACCTCTATGGCTATTATATCATGATCGCTTATGTAGATATTCGCTTTCCCTCATGTTCCCTTTCTCATGCAGTATGAAGTGTTTCTATCGCCTATGCATATAAGTAAACAGCATGGGATTAAAGCTTGACAACTCACACGTCGTTCCAAAGTGAGCCAACCCTTGATCCAATTTCCGCACGAAACCCTAGCTGCAGTATATTCACAGAAGTTTGTTCAGTTGCCGATAGAATATCTAACTTGTAACGATATGTGATCATAAAAGAGTTTCAGAAACGTTTTAATAATTTCCCCTGGTTCCATACCAACATTTGTTATCAAGTTTTACACTCGACTAACAATTACTTTTTTTAAAAAATGAAATGGTTTGTTCCTGTATGTAAGGAATTAATTAATACTTAGCAACAGAACAGATTTTCTCTTGGATTGTTTACAAGAGTGTAATAAATAATACCATGATAAAAAGGTGTGAAGTCGATAAGATAGAGCAGTTTCGCCACTCATATAAAGAAATTTGACTAAACTTTGTACTTGGGAGGCATTTGTTAGTAACTAGTGAATTCGGTTCGACTCGATCCTTAAGCTGCAAAGATTTTAAAACCAAGGAATCCACACTACAGCGAGGAGACGAACCCAGAACCTTGGGGAGCATGGGCTAACGCGTTAGGCCACAGGACCACTAGGATCTGCTCGCCACTTCCATTATTAATGAAGAAAATAACATATGCTAAAATAAACGAGTACCAGACAAAACGAGTCTACTATATTTTTTTTTCAAAACATTTTTCTCTATCGCTGTAAGCACTAATCGTGAAAATGAATATATCTTATTTGGACAAATACTTTGAAATAAAATTAATTTTTCTTCAATTTCGTCAACATATTCGTACCTAATTAAAATCGTTGAATAAGTAATGAATGATTTTCGTAGACTCTTCGCTGGGAAAGAGGAGAAATTCAGAGAAGGACTCCCGAGATTGTGAACGCTGAAGAAATGTAAATGGGATGCATTCTTCGAGAGCTATGTCCTGCAGAAGAGAGAAGACCAGAAAGGGTAGGAAGATGTGGGGGTGGGGGATAGCTCTGGTGAAGGAACTGCAGGAGAGAGGCAGTTCGGACACATTGATTTGACGCGGAAATAAGCGTCACCCGTGCGGCAAAATTTCCGTTTTCTCAAATGTCGAGCTAGGAGATTGCTAAGAAGAAGGCAAGGGGTCAAACACGTGACCTGGATAAAATAACAGGCATGGTTGAAGAATCGCTTCACTTCAGACACACACACACGCGTGTTTCTTTCCTCTCCTTTCAATTGTTCCTCTGTTCTCTCTCAACATGACACTGTCCAGGTTGCCAACCAACTATTGTTTAATGGTTTGGAGTGGACTTTTGAAGTAGAATTCCTGTCATTGGCAGCCTATTTTTACGGTTGTGGACGAACTCCTTTGAGGTTCAATGTACCGTTAATGAATCTGTATCAACACTTATAGATTATTTCCTACTGGTTGCAGTGACTCGAACAAATTCACTTCAATTTCTAAAGTGGCTAATTTGATAACATTCCAGCAGCTAATATATCTTATTAACTAATTAAAGATTTCAGTAGTTCAGAGCTAATCCGACGGCTTAGTAAGTAGCGTAATATGGTAGTTACTCATGAAAAAGATCTTCGTATTCAAATATGTGTACTGTTTCATTTTGCTTCTCTTTTCTTATCCATATTTCTCTTTGTATTTTAATTGGCGTTGTATTATTCGTAAAACATTGTACCGTACTTGCAGTATGATCAAAATACGAACAAATTCTTAATCTTTTAATTATTTTCAAAAACAGAGAGTTACTTATTTGGATTGTTTTGATGTATTTGTTCAACTTCTCTTTTTGTTTTAATTTATAAAGACGTTATTTCGGATGTACTTCTAAACATCTCCTGTTGCCTTGATATAATGTAACGAGGGCAAAAGCAGCTTGAAATATTGGTTAAGATCGGCATAAGAATCAATATTTTCACAGCATCAATCTGACAAACTGAAGGACGGTCTCTCAAATACAAACATCTGTCTGCTTACGTTCCAAGAAACCCTGACACATTACTGAAGTTCTCAGAATACAAGATAAATAAATAGATTATAATGTATGACTGTGACTACAAATTTGAGAACGTAGCCTAAGCCGGTGGCTACAATTGCTTGCTGTGCAAAAGCTAACAACATTACAAGCTTGTTTCTGACAAGATTGTATCATAATGGCTTTAAAGTTACACAAATCACGTGAAATAGATTTTCGTGAAGATTTCTCTTTGAGTAAACATGTAACCTCACGAACTGGATCTTGTATTGCTGTATGGTTTCTATTCTTGCACCTGCTTGCACAATTGCTGCCAGTTTTCACTTATATTGTACATCATACTTGCGTTTTATAGCTTGCTTTACTGTTGAGCTTTGAAATTGAACCAACAAACGTATTCTTGTCAATTTTTATTTTTAATAATTTTATCAATTGTTCTACTCTTACGTTTTTATAGTTGCGTCTGTTTTGCTTTCATTGCTCATCATTGTTTGAATTAAATTGAGTGTTTTATTGAAATGCATTTTTGTAGTTAAACTAGTGTTGCTTGTCACTGTTTTCTAGTGTTATAATGTTGTGTGAACATTTCAGTGTTGTTTGTCGGTATTCTCTTCTACGATTGGTTGGGAGTTAGCATAACATGTTGTGGCCATGGAAGTTTGTTAGACTTATATTTGTATTTTAAAAAAGAAAACAAAGATAAAAGTCGAAAAATTGATGGTTCTTATTTTCAAATTTTGTACACCAATCGCTTGTGGATGACAGTTTAATCTTGAAATATGTCATAGGCAGTATACAATGTATATATTATATGTTATCTAATACCAAAAGAGATATGTCCTTTAAGGATGTATTACCATTTAAATCTGAACCTTTGTGGTTTTCCATCAGAAAAAACAACAACATACATTTCCATACTTTGCATATGAGTTTTATGGCGAGTGCATTATTACAATACCCAATACCTCTTCCCACAGTAACTTACAAATTAAATGGAGATTGGAATTATAAGAAATTGTAGCATTTTCCTCCAGGAGAATTGTTGCACTTCATAGTTAGGCAACCAAAATGACCGTGCAAATATGCACCAAAACATAGCATGGCAGTATATTCATCCATTTGGAGTAAGAAAGAATTAACTTGTTCAGCATCATGTAGAGAACCACGAGATAGATGGGCTAAAATCAAATTTTTGTCTTATTCAAACACGCGCGCGTACACACACACACACAGAGAGAAGGTATGGAAGAAGACGGGGAAAGAGCGAAAAAAGAGAGGAGAAAATAAGGAAAGAGGGAAAGAAAAATTGCGCATGACATGGAAATAAATGAAATTTTAACGCTTATGAATACACAGTTTGCGTCTCCTTTGCCCAGCCTACTTCTCTCTCTGTCTTGTGTTTTTCTCCCTGTGCGCGGTAAATCTCTTTCAGTAGCTATCACGAACAGCATTTTTTGCGCTTAGTTCCTAGAAGAAAATATTTGAAGAGCCGCCCGTGCCATCGATACAGAGACCTTACCAATGAGAGTCTTATACACTGACCACTTAGCTATACAGACCATAACAAATGTGTTGTTAAATCATCCATTAAACTCGCTACCCTCAGCGGTTTATTTATATATATATCATAGATATCAAAACTATGTTTCAAGAAAATTAATCCTACTTGCTGGCGGCATGAATATTCGCCAACCCCAACCGGTAAAGGTTGAAAAGAAATTTATTAGAAATGCTGCGTTCAAAGTGCTTTTGGATTAAGTGGGTGATGTGAATGGTTGGAGATATAAATGCAGCACCGAAAGAGGGGGGGGGGGCACCAGATGTGAGCTGCCTAGCATGACATATTGATAGAACGCTTGCTTAGGAAATAAAAACGGGTTCGATCCACAGCGGGTGGGCGAGATTTTTTCTTTTTTTCTTAAAAAATATATTTTTAAAAGTTTTAATTTATTATTAATATTTCCTTTCTTGCATTTTCAAGATTAAAAAGTGCAGTTTTTGTAAAACAAAAGTTACGATTTCCTCTTCTTGTCTTAAAACAATATTTTTCTAAGTTCAACTATATTATTAATAATTGCTTTCTTCCATTTGTCGTAGATTATATAAAATTAGTGACTATGGGTTAGGGTAAGTTAGGTAAGGTCTGGTTCGGTTCGATCAGACAATTGTGTGGGCCAGGTCCCAACTCATTAATTCAATTTTCTTTTTTAAAAAAATAATTTATCAGGGTTAAAAAACTCACGAACCGAGGCACAAGAGGCCGACTCGATATTTTTTAGACCAACGAGACTTGTTCACTCTAGTTATGATAACACAGTATTTATTGTAAACTATCGATAATCTTCTGGTCTGCGATCTCATAACAAAATACAAATATGATATTTTCTGTAAAAGCATTGCATTTATATACTGAATATAGAAAAATAAGCGGAGCAAATCAACATCTTTTACTTAATCAACTAAAAACGTTTAAGCGATTCACCAACTAACTTCTTGGCTTACATAAACAACAGCAACTTGTAACGAGCCAGTTTTCTCGTTTCTCATTGGATCCTACCACCCAATCCAATACCGTCTGCACAAAATGTGTAATTAATTACCCATGTTCACTGATTCCCTCCAAACCCTTGTTAAAGTACATCTACGCATACCTCGTAGATGTAGTAGGAACAGAGAGTGGATAGGAATCAGTGAGAGTTGGTAATAACAATTTACTTTGTGTAGACGGTAATGGACTGAGTGGCAGGATCTAATGAGGAAAGCGATAGCTGGCTTGTTACAATCTGCTGTTGTTTATGTAATTCAGCATGTCCTATGAAGCCAAGCAGTTAGTTAGTTGATGAAACTCTTACACATTTTTAGTTTTTCTAATTGATTTTGTCTGCTTATTTCTTCTATCTTACGTACATAAAAGCAATGCTTTGACATGGAAAATAGCATATTTATTTTGCTATGAGATCGCAGACCCGAAGAATATCGATAGTTTACAGTAAATATTGTGTTATTATAACCAGAAAAAAAAACAAGTCTCGGTGGTCTAAAAGATTATTATATCGGCCTCTGGTGCCTCGGTTCGCGATTTCGAATACTGATAAATTCATTTTTAAAAAGGAAAATTGGATTAATGAGTTGAAACGTGGCACACAGAATTGTCTATTTTCTAAAATAAATTATTTTAAATTATTTTTCAAATAATAAAGTTGAATTTTTCATATATCATTTCTGCTTTTATTTGTGAGTTTCTTCTACCACGATATATTAAAATTGGATTTAATCTATATGTCCTGTAATTAACATTACCCACTTTCAATTGACAATGAATGTGAATTTTATTTATGTCCTTTAGGCATCTAAGGCTCAGGCCGGGATAGGGAACTGGAAAGGTTTCTGGAAGGTGTCGGCCAGAGCCTATGTTGAAGGTGCAATCCTGAGATTTGCCTGGTGTGACTGAGGAAAACCCTGGAAAATCTCAGTCAGGATGGTCTGCCGCTGGGATCGAACCCTTGAACTCCCGACTGCTATGCCAATGTTCAACCACCGAGAATTGACAATAAAGAATGAGTGGGGGTATCTTTTCTTCAAACACAGTATACAAATATTCGTATATTCACATCTACAGTGTATGATTTGTGTACATGTGTGAATTGATTTATGTTATTTAAGCATAACACTCACCCGTGATAGGGTTGGGTAAAAGGATTCTGGAAGGATTTGTATAAAATTATTTTAAGGCGTTTAGGCATGTGAGGATCAAGCCGGGATAGGGTTGGGAGAGTGTGTTGGAAGATAGTCGGCCAGGGCCTATTTATAGGTACCATCACAGCGTTTGCCTGGTGTGAGTGAGGAATATCTTGAAAAACCTCAGTTAGAATCGTCGACCGCTGGAATGGATCCCTGGAATTTTCAATTGCTAACAAAGGCTCTAGAACTATTTTGAAACGTTGTTTATCCTAAGCGGGCTTTACTTGTTCCATTTGAGATACCTTTTTAACTTGTATAGACTGATATTCTTAGAATTATGTTAGAATCACACACACAAACATTCATGTCAGTGGCGTACCACTAACTAGGAACACTCCCGGGATGATAATCTGGCACAAACGCAATTTTGCGCGGAATCGATGACCCACTAACCAAAAAGGCATCATACTAATTTTTAAGCCCCGCATTAAAAAATTGAGGGTGTTAATAGCAAAACGATTTGAAGTCATCGCGCCTGTGACGTCATAGTGACAGGCTCCGACACCATCCACTGCAAGTACAACGACCAAATCACTATTTGCCAGATACTAACTTGGTGCAGCAGTAAGACGTTGGCTTACTAAATGAAAATTCTGGCAGATACAATATTTTTCTTCTTTTTTCATTCAAAATATATTTTTATATGTACACATTTATTATTAATAATTGCTTTGGCATACAAATAAAAGCTACTGCAAGCTAAGACACATATATATATATATAAACCAGTCTGGTCCGCAGGGTGTGCAAGGGAGCACAGGGCGCCCGAACGGAACTGTGCGGCGTGAGCCTCAGGAGGCGCAGCCCCCGGTTATTGGTTGGCATGCACAATGTAGCACTTTTGCGTATGCCCACCGCTATCCAAGACCTTCCTCCCCTGAATTGCATTTTGTTACCATGGGTTAGCGGAGAAAATGTAAAGTTACATAACCGAACCTGACCTTACCTAACCTACCCTAACCCCATGGTCACTAATTTTATACAATCTACGACAAATGGAAGAAAGCAATTATTAATAATAAAATTGAACTAAGAAAAGAATATTTTTAAGGCAAGAAGAATAAAAGTTCTTAACCTTTGTTTACAAAAAAAGCACTTTTAAAAACAATCTTGAGAATGCAAGAAAGGAATTATTAATAATAAATTAAAACTTTTAAAAGTATATTTTTTTAAGAAAAAAAGGAAAGCATTTCTCCCGCTAGCCGGGCATCGAACCCGTTTTTTTTTATTTTTTGAGCCAGCGTTCTACCAATACGCCATGCTCCGAAGCTCACACCTTTTGCTCTCGGTACTGTATTTAAATCTCCAACCGTTTACATCGCCCACTTAATCCAAAAGCACTTTGAACGCAGAATTTCTAATAAATTTCTTTTTATTCTTACCGGTTGAGATTGGCGAATATGCATGCCGCCAGCAAGTAGCATTTACTTTCTTGAAATATAGTTCTGAAATCTAGGATATATGCAAATAAACCGCTGAGGGTAGCGAGCTTAATGGCTGAATTAACAAAACATTTTGTTATGGTCTATGTAGCTAAGTGGCCAGCGTATAAGAGTCTCATTCGTAAGGTATCTGTGTCGATGCCACGGGCGGCTCTCCAAAAATTTTCTTCTAGGAATTAGGCGCAGTAAATGATGTTCGTGATAGCTACTGAAAGAGATTTACCCGCACAGGGAGAAAAACACAAGACAGAGAGAGAAGTAGGCTGGGCAAAGGAGACGCAAACTGTGTATTCATTAGCGTTAAAATTTCATTTATTTCCATATCATGCACAATTTTTCTTTCCCTCTTTCCTTATTTTCTCCTCTCTTTTTTCGCTCTTTCCCCGTCTTCTTCCACACTTTCTCTCTCTCTCTTTCTCTCTCTCTATCTGTGTATGTGTGTGTGTGCGTGCGTGTGTTTGAATAAGACAAGAATTTGATTTTAGCCCATCTATCTCGTGGTTCTATACATGACGCTGAACAAGTCAATTCTTTTATGCCCCAAATGGAGGAATATCCTGGCATGCCATGTTTTGGCGCATATTTGTACTGTCATGTTGGTTGTCTAACTATGAGGTCCAACTACAGTCCAACAATTGTCTTGAAGAAAATGCTACTATTTCTTATAATTCACGCTCCATTTACTTTTGTAAGTAACTGTACCAAGACAACGTTGAGTTTGGATCGAACGTGTTATATTTTCCAAAGCCTGTCACGTCTGAAACCCTCTACATTTGGCAATCACTCTTACGTGAAGAAAGAGGAGATAGGTAGTAGACAAGGTTTCAAAATTGTAGTACAATTCCGCCTTTGTCTTCGCATTCGCCTGGCGAAAAGCAGCGAAATTGTAGAAAATATCAGTAAGAACTGCCGATGTTTCTCTGCATTGCTGATTCGAAGTTCATGAAATTACCCACGTTACCACTCTTCTGTTTAAGTATTTGCACGTAATGGATTCGCTTATAACTTCTTCAAAGAACAAAATATTTGTCAGAGAAATTGGGTATAGTAAAATTTTGAATGGGGAAGTGAACAATTTGATAAATATAATTTTGGAGAAACAAAAAGTGTACAAAATGTTTCTGATAGTTCCGGAAAGTTTTTATTTAAATAAAACAAAAACATATCAAACCGGACACAATACTGATGGGTATTAGCCTTTAAATTATTTTATCTCTGTTTTAAGTTTGAAGTGACTCCAGTTCATTCTTTTGATATGCCATATTTAAAGATGCAAACTCTCCGGTTTTTAACATAAATTCGTTCTTGAATTATTTAAATATGATCATATTATTTGAATGAGTGAGTTGGAAAAATACATGTTCCAAAATCCTTAACTTTTGGGAAATATAAAAAAATCTACTTTCTGACTAAATACATTGTTTATTTTCTTTAATGTTGTATTGACTCCACACCTACATATATGGGAGTAGAATGCATTGCGTTATGTGAATAACAATGTTTAGTATATTTTAGCATAAAAAGTAGTAAATATGTTTTGGAATATGTTTCTTTTTCCATTCAAGTTTTTAAAATTGACAAAAATATATAGTGTACACAAAGCATTTAGTTGAAACTAAGTCACATTTCGTTAAGTTACATTAGGTTTAGTTAGGTTACATTATCAAGTTGGGTTTCATTGGATCTTGGAGAAACAAAAAAGTAATTCTGCTACATAAAATGTTTAAACAATATGTTAATTATACTTTTTTCTGACAAAGTTAGTCATAATCATGATCAATGTTTCTGGCGTCCTCAGCATTTGTTGTTAGCTAGCTAAATCGCTCATCAAAAATGAAACGGTGTTCATCTGGTATGTAGTGAATAACCTGCTGTAGATTTTGCAGTTTTGCTTTCTTGATATGAACTTTTCCGCCCGGGTATGACTTTCTCACACAGACTTGACTAGTGCTGGCTTTCTTTTTAACTTCGAAGTTGACGTTACAGAGCTCATGTTTCCTCGTACCCGATTGGCGTATTCTTAAAGACGAAGTGCCTGCGTGTACCGATTTAGAAATAAACTTTGTTAACTTCAACGGTTTTGGGAACTTCCGCCAAATATTGCGGCCACCATTCTTGAAGTACAGAAGTGTGTCATATTGAATTGTTTTTACTTGAAAAGTAGGATTAATCACTTTCGGTGTTTTTAATCATTGGCTTACATCAACAACATCAACAGTACTACCGCGACATTGAGTGGAAAATGGAAAGTATTCCTGGAATACGTTTGTAACGAACTCAGTTTCGTAGACTTATAGCTAGGGAACGTATTCATTGTTCCGCTCAATGGATGTAGGTAGTATAAAGAACAAAATGGATATATCAGTTCAGTTTACGTCTTTAATGTGAACCTGTTTCAACTCATTCATTCATTTAATGTCTCACACGTGCATGTTACTGCATTACTCAGTTTAAACAATCACAAAACAAAGTTCTCAGGTTAAACCAATGTATTGAGTACAGGACATCGTCATTCAAAATTACAACCTAATTAGAACGTAACCGTTAGTAAGATCAAGAAACTTTGTTAAAACTTTATGAATAATAATATTGTAATATGCAATTAAAACGGTCTCAGTTCATCTCACTATTATTTTAAAACATAGTAAGGACATGCTCTATTCTTAATTAAATCTAAAATGACAATAAATACAATATAACAAATAAAAGCATTCGATACTGCAATGTTGTTAACATGGTCGAGTGTTTAATATTAAGGACTTTGGATCGGAAGATGGGGTTCGTTTTGTTGTCGATCATCCTGACTGAGATTTTCAAGAGTTTCCCTCAAATTTACCAAGCGATTGTCAGTATGATACCTAGATTATTATCCTGACAAAATCTTGGTCATTTCTTCTTCTACGAACGCACTGCCGCCAGTTAGGTTACCACAATGGCGATGAATGTTTGAATAACATCAGGAACGTCAATTACTATTCATTCTCTAACGAATAGAATAAAGTGGATTGTGTTGTCAAACGTAGCATCAAGATACTATTACTACTACTACTACTACTACTACTACTACTACTACTACTACTACTACTACTACTACTACTAATAATAATAATAATAATAATAATAATAATAATAATAATGGCAGTAAAGAAGTAGTTGCTATACTGCAGTAGTTTCTCATTCTATGCTTATTTGACTCATAATCGAGAAGAATATGAATTATATTCCTCGGCTCTCATGTTCTTTGGATTCCCATTATCACATGCCTGTCCCTTATATAGTGTTTACTCATATTCTTCTGCACATGGTAACATATTTTTGTATACTCCTCAGGCTATTCGACTGAAGTTTTGGAATACAATTTGTAACATGTCTGTACAATTGACATATGCTACTCCTGTTTTATTCAAAATGAAACTGAGAAAATGTGAATGGTCACGTGACATGATACTTCAACCAATAACCCCAAATTCTACATTGAACCTCCTATTTCCACTCATTATTTCATTACTTCACACGCGACACTGAAATTGACTTGGCCAATCAATATATAAAATTCACCAGCATTGCATGATGGCTTCCACTTCAAAATTTAAACGAGAATATTTTGTCTTTTTAAACCCGTAGGAAAAGATATTGAAATTTATATTTCTTATTTGACTATCTTTCATACGTGCAATATTTATTATTATTTTTTGAAAGTCTTTACTAATTTTGGAACTTTCCTTTTGGTCGAAGAAGTAAGCTTCAGAAGAGGAAGGGCGTGTCTTTCTGTTTATAGATCCTTCTAATCACTGCATAAGTGGATTTTGGATGGGGAAGTATGTGGAAAATATATTGATTTGCTCTATGACTTATGAAAACATCCGGATATTTCGGGTCAACCAACTTTTGACTTTTGCATTTCAAGTATTTCATTCGCGCAGTGTACACTGCCCACTTTATTACAAAGAAACTAAACAACATGAACTAATAAAACTTTTAAAATAATCACTTCGCATAAAAATCATATTACTTGTAGAACATTGTGAAAAATCATTTGTGAATACATTAATCTTATCCGTAATCATTTATGCACCAAATCCACATTTAAGAAAGCGAGTAAAAATTGTAGATATAGATTATAATCTCTTCTAAGCAAATGGTGCTTGATGGCATTTGTGTCAGAAAAAAAACAGTAGTAGCGTCAAACAGCTGCCAGTTTAATGTGTTAATGGGTAAAGAGAATTAGGAAAGCCAAGGAGGAAAAGAGACGAAGCAGACAGGAACAAACAACAAAGTTCTGCATGTAAATGTGTTTTGAAGCGTAAACAAATTACGGAGATAGCAGGAAAAGGGGGCGGCTCACAGTGGATGAACGTTGCCAACTTCTGAATGTTTCTAAAGCTGCAGTGAAAGTTCCTTCCACAATCGATGCAAACTGCGTGGAATTCTCTGCTAATAGTTTAAGTTTTCGTAGGTTCATGTACTTATCGTTAATCCTTGGGAACCTGAATGGTCAAAAGGCACCTGTTATTTTGAGAACGCCTTCATTAGTACTTTGAACGTCCAACGAAGAAACAATGGAAGACATTATCGTAGGTGGCCCATTCAAGTAAATTCCTGTTGAGCGTAGAAGAAGATAGTTGTGATCTTGAATCTTAATACCAATACTTAACATCCTTTATATACAAAATTAGGATTCTCGGAGTTCTCAAAGAACATAATGTGCGGATTAATTTTCGTTCTGGTACAAAACGTACTCTGAATTTTGTTCAGTACAGTTCTATATTAATCTTAAGTTCGCTTGTGCACGGCCACAATTTAAACCACCAAATCAATCACCTACGATCAAGCGATCAGTACAACATATACGCTATAATCCCCGACTGGTTTCAGATAAGTCAGTCGACAAACTCATGTTTTATACACAACAAATTATTTTGTGCAACTTATCTCTTCATCGTGTAGTGAACACATGGCAGACTATTTATATACAAGGAACGAAGTGGGAGATTTAAACGGCCAAACGTCTTTCCTGTCTGTTTATTTACAGTAATAAACCCGTAAAGCTACACTGACTAGCAGTGACGTGGTTATAAGTGTGAAATTGAAGCAGTTGATTGTAAACAAATTGGCAGTTTCTATGGTTCTCGTTCGTCGATTGTAACTTAAGAATTGATGAAAATTAATTCTTAAACATGAACCATTTTTAATCAGTGAGGTATTTTTGGGATTTTAGTGAAGCATGTATTACACTTTCGTCACTTCAGCTTCCAAGGTTTTTTGTTTGCTAATACGTTTGTCTTTTTCTGTCTATCACTGTTTTAACTTTGTTTGTTTGATTACTGAGTCGATTGCTGAGATGCACAAAATAAGTTACAATAGGATGGCAACTTTATTTACTATACTGTATAACTTATACACGCAAACAGGTAGATTTGAGCTTATACAGTAATAATTTTGACAGATAACACATTTAAACTATCATATTTTCTGGAGTAAAGATATGTAAATGTAGCAGTCAGAACATCCTGGTCTTTATGTGGTGGAAGTAAGTTTGCAGGGAGTCCATGTCGGCATGGCTGTGGTTAACCAAGCTTAAGCTTTTGCCACCTTCCTAGTTTTGATGCGAAATATATTGCCTTCGCCACTAGATAACAGGAGATCAGATTTTTTGTGAACTAACAATTGTTTATATTGCTAAGAACAATTTCTGAAGGCAACGCAGCAAACAATTCTCTCATTTTCTTTATATAGGGTGTTTAGAAATTGATTCTTTCATTTTCTGTATATAGAGTGTTTAGAAATTGACAATAACAAATTGAAAGTTTATTCCTTCGAACGAAAATAAAAATTACTCGAGGAACTATCCAAACATGTTTAGTTTCGGAGCTGGAGGGTCAAATGTAATGAAGTGGAGTCGCAGATACCGGGCTAGTACGTTAATACCAAGGATACAAAGAACTAGTACGTCACGTGGACTTATCAAATCACAATGTATGATCCAGTGAGTTTAGCGCAAAAGGGATTTTCCACGCAATGTTTTAAATAAAGTAACAGACATTCCGAAGAAGGAGTGCATAGATATCCCCTCTAAGCTGCGTCCTTCAATAATAAAGTTTGATGAACTACTTTTATGGAGTTCTACGTTTATCATGATTTGGTAAGCCTTTTGAAATGATAAAGCACCACTTTTGGGTGACTCTACCTTGGAAAGGAGGCATGTTATCACTTTTCATTAAAATGTACTTCCTTCTTCCCTTTTGACGAATTGAACCTATCATGTATGGACATAATATTTTACATGCACAATAGAAAGGAAGAACGTAGAGACAGCCCTTCATTATTGTGAGAACTGTTGCTCTGAAGTGAGACTAACAAAGTAAAGGTCTAATAACTCTTCTTCGCTTGTGAACAATTACGAAGAAAAGCCACACTTAATCAAGAGATAACAAAGCTACAACCTCAAGATTTTGTTTAAAATTATCAGTCGATCTCTGTGAATGACCTCGTTTTCATCATTGTACGAATGTAAATGCTACATACAAAATATAACTATTGTGCCGAAGAAACACAATTTAGAAGAGTTATTTAGCAGTTGTGTTATACAGGACGTTCTTAAGTGGTTCTATTCTGCACTGGAAAAGGTTTACACAAGCGTTATTCCAAAACCGAACATTTTAGTAACAACAAACCAATGCTGAGCAAAGAAATAATAATGTTTTAGGTATTATATCAGAATATTCGGAAAATATCTATCGCCTATGATTATTTCCGCTACAGCGTTAGTGTCATCTTGCGCACGCGCAATTGCTTCCCTCACTTTATAGCATGCTATATATGCTACTAGGATAACTTTAGACCCTGTTTACGTTTTCCTGGTATATGTAGCATGTTTTAGGCAATCGGACGGCGCGCGGAGCAGATTATAAAATATACTTCGCTAACCCATCCTTTGAGTCGAAAGAATGTGAAATTGGCAGTCACTTATAATCAGATTTATGAAGTTCCAAGCCCAAAATGCTATGGTGAAGAATGGTGAGGAGGTGGAACACATAGTCCATTGGTGGTCTTGAGAACATAACTAGACTTGGAGTGACTGGCCATATACAACGAATGATGACTTGCAAAGCATCGCATACAGGAACACGAACAAATGTTGATTTCACGTTCATAAGATGATTGAACATCCGCCTTGTCAATAATATGAGACGGTTGAGTATCTTGTTATTTAATCTTTGATACAACTTTGAATACAGCATTGAAGAGGCAGACATGCAACGTTACTATCAACGTGGGATCAACATATCTGGTATTGAGTTTGGTGATCCACACACAAACTGCTTACAAATTATTTTCTTTCCTTACGTTTTTCGCAAATTTCAAGAAATGTTCTGTAAAAAAAATATAAACACTTTCCACGAATGATAACTACGTTACAGATAGTGTCAAAAATCCTTGACTAATGCTGTTCCTCAAACTCAATATATCATTAAGTCCTTTGACACACAACAAATGGACCACCCTCTGTACAGTTCTGACTTAGTGTCAAGTGTCCTATACCTGAAGGTGAAAAAGTTCCTTGTTGACTAGCTTCCCTTCAATGATAAACCTACACGAACCTTCGATTTGTTTCTATTATTAAATGTTGTCAGTTTTAATCTGAGACTATAGAAAAGCTGGTGTACTTAAATTATCAATGCATCATTACTTGTGTAAAGAAAATTGTTTGAAGTGTGAGAAATCTCATCAAGTTTTTTTTGTTTTCCAAATTAATTCCAGTTTTTAATAGCTGAACCGTACATACACATACTGTCTGAATATATCTGACATTTTACATGCGGCTCTGATTTTAATTATTTTATTTAATTATAGAAAACTAGCCACACAGAGAAGTAAAACGTTATGACACAACATGTGATCATTTCGCTTCAAGGAATCAATCTGCAAATTTAGTGCAGTACTGCCGGAGGAAAATTACTTTGCAATTCCAAAAAGGGAAGTTGGTTAAAAAATTAAAATGTTTCAGCGTTATGTAAATTACCATTTTATATGTAATGAATTAACCAATAGTAAAACATAGATTTCGCGATATAATGTATGTAACAATATTATCAGTTTGTGTATCATATCACTGTGTTTTATATGTGTTTAATATATAAAAGCGTTTTGAGTTGCTATATATTTATGTACTGGCAAGCAGTTAATGTTTTTTTTTGCGCAGATATGAATGTGTATTTTTCTCATCAAATATTTATTTGTCGTGGTGTTACGTTTTGTATGCGTTTGTTGTGTGTTTGTGGGTGTCTTTATACCTTCTATAGATAGTATTACTGTGAGTGTATTAATACAATAGTTTCTAGGTTTAGAATATTTCATATTCCGTAGTTTCTTTTATGTTAAATTGTGTACAATAATTTTGTATCCTTGTCATGGTCATGTAGTAGAGAAGGCCTATTTTTCAGCGTTAATTTCGCCATATAACAGAAGACAAAACTAAACTGTACCTAATAAGGCTACATTATTTTTAAAAAAATGTGGATTATTTTAAAAGATGCAAGTTTGAAACACATCGCCCTTCATGTAGAAAAGTTAAAATCACTATTTAAACATTCTTTATTTTTGGTAAAGCTGAAAAGCAATAACAGGTGACAGTAAGTTGAACTTGATGTACAGTTTATAAGGTGTGCGCCTGGTGTTATCTCAGTAAAATGATTTCTTAAGACTAATATAATAACGTTCAAAAATAGTCAAAGCTCTGTTTGAACACTATGTCCTGCGTTTTTCCTACATTAGTAGTGAATTGCTTGTATAAGAAAAATTGTATATTTAAACAACATTTCGTTTAGCTGATCACACCGATTGGCTCATTTATTTCAACTTCGACGTCTAAACCCTCCATACTTGTAATAGCCAAATATGCCAAGTTTTTCATCACACGTCATGAATAGATTAGGGTATACCACAGAAATCGTAGATCACGTATTGAATATACATTTAAAATAATAAGACCATTAGGAATGGTTTCAATTATGAACATGTGGAAATGTCTTATTAGTTTTGCAGAACATTGCAAGGTAAACCGGCTTTCAGTGACTGTTATACTGCTAAGATTACCAATAACAATTATTGAAACTCACTTCGCTCAATAACTTTCCTAGCGCGGAAAGCTTTAAAAGTATTTCATATGAAATTGGAAAAGAATGATAACACTGTACAATGAATTTATTTACAGTAATTAGCTAATAACTTCAGTAACTCCTTTTAGGTGTCAGCACACACAAAATTAAAAAGAAACGAAACGAAGGTTCATTAAGGAAAATGAAGAACTTCTTCGTGCCAAAGTGCAAGCGCTGCTACAGAGAAGCGTAAGATACCTTCATGTCTTAAGATCATTGTTATATAAATTTATATTTCCAAAGTTTTAAGGATCATTCACAAAACAGTGAACTATATATTTCTACAATACTTTACAATATGACTAACAGTTAATACCTTGAACCGCATACGAAGCGTTACAGACAGTCCCAAGTTTGAAAAAATGGGCACAGAAAAGTCTGTTCGGACAGAACTGACTCAAACCCAAGCAGTTCTTAGACGAAGTTATGGCACCTATTGCTATTTGTTACGTAAAATGTAACAATACTTCCATAGACAAAGTAACGTCACAAATTTTCGATCATTAGAAAGATACATGGTCCACGCTATCTATCAACCTGAATTAGGTTCTCAGCGTCTTCCTTAATTTCATTAGCTGAATATTGGGAAGGTATCTAGTCCCTTTGATTTCCCTATGGTCACTACCTACTTCATTCCTTTCCCCAGGAAGAGCGATAGCCGAGAGATGGTATCTGTCAGAGATGTGACGGTTTAATACATTACTTGTATTTTTTGGGCATGAACAATAATTGAATACTTAATTAGATTTGGCTAAACGCAGAAAATACAAATCTCGGAAATATGAAACGAATATTAGCAACAAATATTAAAATAAAAAGGTTTCGTTTTGTTTTTGACAAAGGTCCATAGTTTGTTGTACTCAATTTAAGCACTGCAGTCCGCCGTATCCGTAGCTGATACGTTCCAAGTCTTGGAAATAATATATTTCTTACTTACATGTATACTTACAATAAACTTGATTTGATAAGCTAAAAACAATGATACACTATCAACATAAAATTCTAATATCTTTTGCTGCAGGAAAGTTCCATAATGTTATTGGAAATTGTGTGAAATTTTTAACTAATAAATAGTTATTTTTCGGGGATTTGCTATTCAATACTTTCAGATTATCAGTGAACAGCGGTGAACTGAAAGCACTTGGTGCTTGTGCGACAGTTGTCGTGCCGTGTGCACTTGTGTTGCGAGTGCTCCGCATTCAAGGTTCGAATTTGCGAAATTCGTCACTTATGCGATGGTGCAGTGTTGTGTCGTTTGTGGAATCACTTCACAAACAGCATTGAAAATACAAACGAGAATCGGTTAGAGACTCAGTTAATAACCGGAAACATACCTTTTAAAATTGTTAATATTACTATGCACATCAGTTCACTTACACAACTTGTGAGAGTTTCCAAAGAAAGATGAAGTTTACAGAAAGTAGCAGTAACGAGAAGAAAGGAACATATTTGAAGATTCGATAATAGATGGAATCTAAAGACCTAAAAAGCTCGAGTTATACTGTCGCTCTGAGTAAAAGATGCCAAAAGACTACAATAAATGAATTAAATTCGAACTTAAACATTGTGTTGAAAATAATTCAATCCACGGAAACTGTAACGAAGCATTTGCTAGAAGTCAGGCAACCAACTTTACAGTGAACATTGTTGGGTGGCCTAAGAAACAGGCGCTATTTGGAAAAGAATTACTAACCGTAAATTGTAACTGTAGATCCTCAGGTATAGTTCGTGTGATATTAACGTCAATGGGCTAAACAAGCTATGCAGTGATTTCAATGCCATTAAACAAATATGGTAGATGAGTACGCTATGCCATTGTACAATTTCAATACTAATATATCTCAGAAGTGATGTTCAACTTCTTAAAAAAAAAAAAAAGCTGGAATGATCCAGTGAATAGATTGTCTCGAGTGATTTTGGGGAGATTCATCAAGAATGTAAAGTATAATGATTTTCTTACTGTTAGTGTAGTCCTGTGGTAATTTTTACTTACAATAATGGGAAACACCCCGAAAGAAAGAAAACATATGGTTAGTGTTCCAACCCGCTTAGCACCGGGAAACTCTGAGGTTCAAGCCACAACCAACATCAAAACATTAGCAAGAGTGATGAGAGTGTTGCAGATTCATGATGCATTTTTGATTCAAAGATGTAAATGTGGACTTGACAAGACAAAAATAAAAAGATAAGAACGGTAAGAGAATCCTCGAATAAGAAAGACTGTGAAGATAAGGAAGAAGGTAGTGCAGAAAAAGCTGGAGAAAGAATTCCGATCTTTACAAACTTGTTGTTGTAATACTAACGATTCATCATAAAATAACCGAAACAAGAATCAAATACTCAATAAAGGCCTAGGAATTAAAATTCATATGTTATTTTTTCACTTGTCACGTTTATTAAGAGTAACATTTGTGGCATGTTTTCTCTTCTTAACATTGTACATTAACCCGTATTATAGCTTAATAACAGCGTATTCGCCTCTTTGTATTTAGCAGGTATTCACAATAATATTAACCTAATCTTATGTCGCAAAGGTATAAGTATAATTAAGTAGTTTGAAATATCTTTGGGATCAATAGGTTAGGACTATTATCAAAATATTAACTTTACTATACTGAACATGGTACCTGAGTAAAATATTGTTTTTGTCTCCGACTTCAAATTTCTCAAGTACCCAACCCCATGGTTTCAGCTGATAATGTGGTAGATTTAGGATCGGGAATGGGAAGGAAGAGAGTTCGAGTCCCCTTCTTATCGTCCTCCCTCATGGAAGTTTCACACGTTATTTTTAGTTTCATCACGCCAATCCCGGGATGGTATTTTGACTAACGGCGTAGCCACCCTTCTTCATCCTTGTTCTGGAAACCTGATACCAGTGGGACGCAATTCTTTACAATTGAGGAGTGTAGCTAAAAACTTGACAGATATGCAGAAAAAAAAACTTGTAGAAAGAAAATTCGTGGTCATGACTTCATAAATAAGAATAAAGCTATTTAAACTTGAATAGTGGTAATTTTATGAAATTTAGTAAATATCACCATTTTGTTGAGTATTCCTTTCTTGTATAGCACACTTCGGCTAACAATGCCTCTTTAATGACGAAACTCTTGCTTTATCAATTTCGCGATATTGTTAATCTAAAATTATGTTTTGTAGTTAATTGAATATTAGCTGTAACGTAGTCTGCTTTATCAAGTTATAAACCTACAGTGCATTTAGCGCAGTTTGTAAGAAGATTGTCACATTCATGAGTGACACAGTTATTAAGATCAAAAGAGAGAAAAACCTGGATAGAAAATATACATTTAACATAACCACACTTTTGATAGGCATAAAGCCATGTAGAAGATGCATTGACCGGAGTATAGTTAATTATTCTCTTTATTAAGGAAGAAAGCAGAAGAATTTATGTTTTTTATGATGACGCAGCTCTTCAGAAGTGACCATTTCACTGCAACTCAAAAGGCAATATTACTTGTTACTTTAAACTGTTAAATGCATGATCAAAGTTCATCCAGGAAACATTAAGTATTAACAAATGTTTGCAAGGTTGAGATTCATATTTTTTAATACGTCCAAATTAATTTGTTTTAAAAAAGATATTTGCTTTACAAGTAGAAATTTAGAAATTATTTGTTGATTTGTCTTGAGGCAGTACAAAGTGGTAATATTTACCAATAGTTACTATTCGTTACTTTAAAGTTTTGTATAGAAATATTTCAATGCCTATATCAGTGAGTTAGACATGTCCATGAACCCAATTTGATAAAGAATTGGTGTGTTTTGTTCGAATCCTTCTGGCTCGCCTCTAAGAATTTTCTTTTTTTAATTTTGTTATATAAAGCGAATACCAGGCGGGTCCTTTGAAAGTCACAAGTCATTCCATCTCCCATGAAATAGTAAGGGTACTACGAAATGACTTCAAGCGTTGCGATACTCTGAAATTCACGCATAATTCACAAAACTACAAATATATGGAAGAAGGAAGTCTTTATTTAATCATTCCTGTACAAAGGGTTACTTCTCTTCATGCTTCTAAAATATTCACTGTGAAGTAAGGGACCGGGTAAAACAAATAAATGTCGTGAAAGATATTTTCGACGGCAAATATTAAAACGTGATATTGCATGAAACCAGCTTTGTCGCCTGGAAATTTTCCAAAGTCTGCTTGATTTCGAGTGAGTGTTACATTCAAAAGACTTCTAAAACATTGCGGAGATAGGGGGAAGGACAATACTCTTTTATTGTCTTTTCTCTTCTTTAGTGGCGAATTCTAGAGCATGAATGTTCTCGCAAGGAGAAACAATGATGGAATGAAATAAGAAGCAAAGAAGATGAAAATGTAATCTTCGCTTGACTTAATTGTATCTCGAAAGCATCTTTAACTAATCTAATTGAATTTAGTTTCAACACTTCTCGAATCAACTTCTGTTTCTCTTCTTTTCCCGTTTTACGCGAGTCTGGGGCTAAACACACATTATTTAAAGAAGGAATCCATAAAAGGAATTCTTCGTAGTTGTACCATAGTAGCAAAAGAGAGCTTGAATTCCAACTTAAGATTACACCATTTTGCTTCGCTTCTCTCCTCTTCTTGTGAAATAGGTTTATATGGCTTGTAAAACAAAAGTTACAATTACCGATGGGAATTTTCTTCAAACCATTTCCAACTCTCCAGATAAGATTTATATTCATTTTTCTCCTTGGATTTTAAGGAACGCCATGATATAACTAATTTAGCTGTTTCCTTCTCTCTTTCTCTGGTCCTGCTTTTTAATATTTTCACTGGTAAATTGCAAAAGATGTTCTCTACTCTGTCTGAGTATCGTAATAACCCTGTTATAAAAAAGTAATAACTTTACTCTTTTTCTTTAAAAAAATGAATGTAAATAAGTATCAAACCTGCGCGATACAGTGCTGAAAGTTGCTTGTTTCAGATAAATACTGAACTATGCTAGAGGTATTCTCACCTAGTTATTATCAATGAAGTTTACCTAAATGTTTTCTCACTAACAAAACAATATCCACAATGGAGAGCTAAACCTAGAATATAGGCCATAGCTGCTTCCTTCTCTTTCATTTTTACCAGAAATTGTCATTGAAAAGCGTCGTTCTTTGGATTTAGAATGGGCGATTCCATATTAGTTCATTTCATAACGTCCTTCGGATTTCATATCAGTTTGAGAAGTTGCACCGAAAAGGCTATTTGATGGGGAAGGGTCTTTTATCTGCACCTGACCAGTAGAATCGACATGACGACAATTTGTAGTTAAAATGGGAATCATAAGTATCCTCCATTTGTTTGGAAATGAAAATCAGTATATTATTAAAACTCAGCTATTTATTAAAACTCTTTTTATTATGCATTCACTTGGAGCATAAAGTCGTATATTTTGCATACATCATTTTGTATTCATTGTTTGTATTTTACGTACATGACGTAGAATTGAATTGTCAAGAAAACATTTTAAGATAGTAACAAAACAATGCTAATGTTTGCAGAGCACAATATTGAAAACTGATAATAGGAGAAAGTAACCTTCCAGAAGATATATAGCAGAAACGCACAATTGACGTCTAAATAAAATTAATATGTATCAACCATCAGCCGTATAGCGGGAAGGATATCTCAATGTTGTTATGAACGGTTGCACTGAGGGATTACGTCACAGGGCACTGAACATGATAATCATTGTTCTAGAGAGCCCTAATGGCGAAGATAGCTGAATTCGGATAAAAAAAAAGGCTCACACCGTTGAAAAAGAAGTAATAATTGCTTTGTGGGAAACAAGATAAAAGTAGTTTTTTATTTTTACTTTTGACTTTATATGTAGTCTTTATGTTTAGGCAAAGGTGGGTTTTGCTGTTGTGTTTACTATTAAACAGAGATATTTTACTTGTACATCTCGTCCATGCTACCACATTATGGAGTAGTATGTTGTCTCTGTATATCCTTTTTTTCGGCGGAAGATAAGAAACACTGGTTTCATTATTTCACACGTTGTACAAACCAAGGAAAGTGCGTTAAAACTGTCGTGCATAACTTAATTAATGTTCTTTGCCAGATGAGTTAAAATTTTAATGAAGCAATTGCAAATGTTTCGATTAAAGCTTAATTTTAGTAACCATTTTATTTTCCTAGTATTCATTTGTGTCTTAACGCTGATTAGGAATAGCAGTATACCGAAAAACAGAGCAAAGAGATGCCGTACTAAACCCATATATTTTTATACTCTGGGATTCGTTTCACTCTGCTTTGCTTTTCTCCGCTCCAACTTGCTTTTATGGTGTGCTGTTACCCTTATGAATGAATGGATGAAGCTAGGAAAGAGATTACTTTAGTGTCAGTGGCAGGAACATGGTATTATTTAAAACTAGGTTTCCTTTCACTTCCATAGCTTTCTAACGAGGCAGACCAATTAGAAATAACCAGTTAGAAATTGTACGGATACGTTTTATGAGATTCTAACCTTAATTACTGGATCGTTTAAGTGTGACATTCATCCTTGCGGTTTCTTTGACAATTATCGATAACGATCCCAGCGGTCGCCCATCCTGTCTGAAGAATTTTCCCCAGGGTTTTGACTCAGTCACGACACCAGCAAAGGCGAACGGCTAGAAATGCAAATCAGCAACAACGCCTCACTAAATTTGTTGAAAAACTATTAAAATTGCCATACAATTATCTATCTATGGAACGACTTGACAAGTATAGATAGTTCGTCCAGCGTCCGCTCACATTATTCGTTCAGAAATTCAAGATAGATTTATTATGGTAGCACAGAAGGTAGTGCCAGTTCCTGAACACAATTTAGGTCATGTCAATACGTACCCACATTATTAACAGGGTGGTTGAGTGGGCACGAGTTAAAATTACACTGCTGCAACCTCCACGTGATGAGTACTGGACAGTTTCTCTGGAAGCCGTCTGAGCTTCAGATGCATAAAGACCATAAATCACTTCAATCAATCAATGAAAAAAGCATCGAATATTGACCAAGGTTGTAGGGAAGCAATACCCAGTCTGCAGCTAATCAAACTGTTACTCTAGAGACAAAAATACCTATTTATGATATCGTCAGCTTACAAGTGAAACACACTATGACAAAAAAGAATGCTATTTTGAGTTAATGTGGTTTTCTAGACTAAAATGTGTCTTCTTTCGATTGGTCAAGAACATTATTGTTGATCGTCAATAAATGTGTGTTTATTTACAATTTGGAAAATTAATTAAGTCAGTTGACTCTTCATCTTGACACGTCAAATCCACTAAGTCATGTTTTTATTGGAAAGAAACGTGCACGCTGCGAAATAACAAAGTACTTCGATAATATACTGAGTTGAAATAGGTTTCTGTTTAAGATTTTACATAGATTCTTTACTATTGAATACGGAACAGCTTTCAGTATTTGCTGACACTTGCGACAAAACAGGAATATCCATGTGGTGATATTCTTATCGAATCTAGTTGAAATGCATCCAAGACATGAAATCATTGAGCCAAAATTTTTGGAAAGTAGACACTCTATTATGGTAGTAGATTCTATGCATATCGCTATCGAAGTAGCAAGGAAACAGATTGACATCTGTATGGGAAATGTCCTTTAAAACGCCAGAAAGAAGAATCCATATAGAACTAAATATGTTCATAAAAGTTTTTTGGGTCTTGACAAACATATCAACATGCACGGCAGTGCATGAGCCAAGTTCTTCAAGTCAGAAAACGTTAGCACTGCCAGAAGCATGTTATACAGGAACAAGAGTTTATGGCAAAATCGACGATTTGGGGGCCCCGTAAGAAAAAAGATGTTAAAGATAGGCATATGAGCTTCTGCCGTTAAGGAGATATGGTAAATATGTGCCGATGTACAAAATTTCATATTCGTATCTCAAACTATGTTCGAGTTGTGGACCCCTGAAATTGCACATTTTAGGCTAACTGACTCACTCACTCACTCACTCACTCACTGACTGACTGACTGACTGACTGACTCACTCACTCATCATATTGTTTAGGGTGTTTGGAGTAAGCTAGAAACATGAAATTTGGTATGAAGGTAGAGGATGATAAGTAGATAAAGGAAAAATTCCGACATTTTGAAAAGGTCGCCATCTTGGATTCAAAATGGCCGCCAAACCTAAAATTTCAAAGAATACACAGCCTAAACGACTAAAGATAGAACAGTGAAATTTGGTATGAAACTACATCATTGATAGCAAATTAAGAAAACTTTTTAAAAATTTGAAAAAGTCGCCAACTTGAATTCAAAATGGCCGCCAACCCTAAACTTTTAAAGAATACACAGCCTAAACGGCTGCCGCTAGAATAATGAAATTTAGTTTGACAGTACAACATTATTTGTAGATTATGAAAATATTACAAAATATCTCTAAAGACGCCATCTTGGATCCAAAATGGCGGACGTCATAAATCCATTTTCCAACTGCTTGAGCCAGAGATACGAAATTTTTCATAATGATGTATTATCAAGAGTAGTTTAGGAAAACATAACAACGTTTTAAAAAATTCACCATCTTTGATTCAAAATGGCAGCTGAAATACCATTTTTCACATCGTTCGAGATAGAGAAATGAAATTTGGTATGACAGTGTATCATCACGAGTATGTCACGAAAATATAAGAAAACGTTAAAAATGTGTCCATCTTTTATCCAAAATGCCCGCCTAAGCCCCACTTTATAACGACTGAAGCTAGAGAAACGAAATTTGGTATGAAGGTGTACCATTACGAGTAGGTTAGAATAAATTCGGCTCGTCTCCCCTACTAGGTTACAGTTCCCAGCTGGAGCCTGATTGCAATAAAGGGGTGCGCCCCAGCGAGGCCATCTTGGAATTCTGGGGGCAGCGCCCCAATGAGGCGAAGCGAGTATATACATTACACAAGTGTAAAAAGCTGCGAAATACGAGCAAAAGCACCAGGGGTGCAAACTGTCCAGTCAACTCCTTCAACCTTAAAAAGTGGTGAAATGGAATATGGATGAGCCTAGTTCCTCGTGCCAACTTCCAATACTCCTGCGTGTCCCACCAAGTTTTACTCGTCATAAACGTTAGCATTGCCAGGAGCATGTTATACAGGCAGAATGTGGACGTTTCCCCATTCGGACGCAGCGCTCTGGAGTATGAGGGGATATCTGCATCATGTGGCGCAGTGCACTGCAGATTCTGGTTGTGATAAAAAGACGCAGTTCCTCCAAACTCCTCAAGTTCGATGCGCGGCCTGCCGTGGGATTCTTGGCGCAGCGACGCGAGCGAATCGAGGGGAGTATCAACACGTACGGCAGTGCATGCAGCCGAGTTCCACGTGTCACAAAACGTCAGCATGTTATACAGGAAGAAGAGTTTATTGCGAAATCAGCGATTTTGAGGTTCTGTAAGAAAAAAGATGTTAAAAATTGAAATATGAAATTTCGAAGTATGACGGTATATCATCACTAGTAGATTACAAAATATCTGCAAAGACATCATTTTGAATCCAAAATGGCTGACTTCATAATCCATTTTCCAGACCGTTTGAACTAGAGATACGAAATTTGGCATAAAGGTGTATTAACAAGAGTAGTTTAGGAATAATTTACATTTTTGAAAAAGTTGTTAACTTGGATCAAAATGGCCGCACAAAAACTTTTTCCACACCATTCGAGCTATAGAAACGAAATTTGGTATGAAGGTGTACCATCACAAGTAGGTAACGGCAATGTAAGAAAACTTTTTAAAAATCGCTTTCTTTAATTCAACATAGCCGCCCAAATACCATTTTCCAAACCACTGAAGCTAGAGAAACGAAATTTGGTATGAAGGTGTACCATCACGAAAATGTTTCAATAAATGGATCAAACCACCGCTATGAGCGTGCAGCCCCCGAGGCGATATGGGAAAAGGTCTGCACAGCATGGGGCGCTGTCCCCAGAAAGTCTGATCACAATAAAGGGGGCGTAACCCTAAAAATTTGAAGTTGGGGCGCACACGGAATTCTGGGGCAGCACACCCAGCGAGGCGAACCTAGTATATATATACACGTATAAAAAGCTGTGAAATCCGAGCAAAACATCAGGTGATGTTCGAGCCTTAGGGTTGGTGGTGGTGGATTTTAGGGCCGCCAGCAGGAAGCAAATTTGCTGTATCATCACAAGTAGGTTACAATAAATATGGCAAAGCTTCCCTATGTTTCAATAAATATTTCATTCCCACGGGTGGTGGGTATGGGAAAAAATCTGCAACATGGAAGCACAGTGTCCTGGAGAGTGGTTACGATAAAGGGGCGTAAGTACCCAAAAACTCGAAGTT
>JAGDQP010007363.1:5471-17164 GCA_022664845.1 Lepisma saccharinum | reverse complement strand
TCTTAGTTTTTCTTAAATATTTTGAAAAATGTTTAAAATGTCGGGGTTGGAGCCAGGAGGTCTCTTAAGATCAGTGCGTAAATGGCAGTAAACATACGTGGATTAGTATCATAACTATGCGCTTAGCAAAAAAAATCTGAATAGCTTATTGATAATTATTTTCAAGGAAAATTTATTTTTATGAAACTGTATTATTTATAACATGTCTCGAAAGATTAACTTTCATTACCTAAGTGAACTTAAAAGTATTTATGCGTATATAATGTTATAATAAATGCATACACGAAGCGCTGAAGCTGGCCATAATGGTCATGTGGTTCTGGGTTGCCACGCCAAGGATGCGTGTGTATTCCAGAAACTTAACAGTTTAGGCCTACAAATCTGCTGAAACTGTATATAATAATTCACAGCCATAATTCAATTCACTACTCGATGTGGCCTCTTCTGGAGGGAGGAGTTGGTCTACTGTTTCCACGCTGACCAAACGTATTTGGAGAATGGAGCCGAAGCTCTGAAATTTAATCATTACTGTCTTTTATTCACAACATCTTCCCAATTGCATCACGATGCTGGGTGGGCAGCGTTCCAGACCCTGTCACTTTAGAAAAATTCCTTGGTAGAGCCGGGATACGAGAGAGAGAGAGAGAGAGAGTTTTCCTATGATATAAACATCCTAGATGATCATATAGACGAGACAAGTCTCGTTTCGAAATTAGAATGGCCTATACAGACAGTTTTCTTATTTGATTTAGGGAAACTTAGGTAAACAACAGAAATTCTCAAAATAAAAATAACTTACTTTTTATTTTAATGCAATAAATATTTAAGAATTAAACCATATTAATGTAAAAAGAGTTTCGGGTAGTACGATTTCTAATCTTTGCCGTGGTAACATAATTTTTCATTGATTTTAAGCAAATAGTTATTTTCCTGATGTTAAAAGTTAGTGCCGAATATTTATCACGACACTGGGACAGCGATTGAAACCTACTGAATAATTTTGAACATAGTATTACTCCAAAGAAATTCGGGAATGGGTATTCGAATCCAATGTATTAAAAATCCACTCAGTACATTTTAGTCCACAGCGTAAAGTGGCTTAAATCAACTGTTCGTGTACGTGGATGATGTATATTTAATAGAGATAATATTGATGCATTACAAACTAACATCAATGTCTTGAGAGAAGCTTGCGATTCTATAGGTCTACATGTTAACGTAGAGAAATCAAAATACAAGGGAACAGGCAGAAACACAGAGGATGAAGGAAATATGTAACAATTACGAATGAGATTTTAGAGAACAAAATCATATTTTAACACTTTGAAGGATATGTAACAAGCACGAAGTCACAGAAGAAATAAAAAGTCACTTACCATCGGGCAACGCATGTTTCTATTCAGTTCAGAAACGCCTACAGAATATATGAAACGAGATTACAAGAGTTTTGGAGAGACCACATTTAGTTTTGGAGGGTTTGACTTGAAGCTCCAGAATTAGGATGAATTTTTATATTAAGCGACATCATAGAAAATATATCGTTAACAACTTTCCCACTTCTATTCTAAATCATTGCAGAGATGATCTTTGGACACTTTATTACATAACTTACGTCCTGAATAATGTATTATTTTTTGAGTTAATACATTTATTTGATCCCTCGTTTCATAACATATTAAAATATACATAAAGCAAAGTCAGTGTATAAACGTTTTAAAATATTTGTTTCACGATGGTGTTTGAGGTACGAAAAACTTATTTTTTTAATGTATTCCGCTGAGCTAGAAATAATTGATATGTTTCACAGAAGTATTCCCAGAATAAGGCTCCATATTGATTTGGTAACAGCCTAAACTAAAGTATTAAAGCAAAGTGGGTGTTTTAACTATTTTTCAGATGTTACGAAGTATAAACAAAGCTGTGATTAATTTTGTAACAGTTCAGATATTAAGGGCATGGGGGGAAATAATGGTAAACCTCATTTAACAAAAATGAGTTGAGTACAGAAATACACTCATGCGAGCATGGAAAGAGTTCAAGTTAAAAACGACAGATGGCAGCTTATTAGCAATTTGTTTATGGAAAGCCGCATTTGCCTGCAGGACAGAATGAATTTTCCTAACGTAATATATCAATTCAGCTATATGCTTAATGTGGGCTACCATTATTTTTCCCTTATGTGATTCATGTATACAGTATTTCTGTCATGTGAATTCAGAATCAAGCCATATCTCCAAAATGTTTCATTATCAACGACATTATTTCTTCAGGGTTGATTCTAGCTTCTAGCAATTGTGCGTTCCTGTGTATTATACGATTAAAATTAATTAGCACTATTTTAAAATTGCTGGTATGATAAGCAGACAGACCATATAAAATAAACTCAGCATATATTATTCAGAAGTTGGGAACATAGTTAAGGCTTTGATTTACGAGTTCAAAAAAGGCAAACGCAAAACACTCGGTTAAATAATAACTTTGTACAGTGTTTTAGGTATGAAAGAGTTTTTGAAAGCAACATAACAATAACAATTATACAGTCGCAGGACTGTGCATATAAGCTACCGTCAGGCTGCAGCAGCGAGCGTACTATTTATATGATCAATATTCAGTTGAAATGATTGCGGTGAAACGTCCAAATTCCTAACCTTAGTAGTTCCAAAGATGTAAATTGTCCCCTTATCTCTGGCAGCACCCCTGCAATATTTGTCATCTATACAGGTTTGATTTATCTTCACTAGAACTTTACAGCGACACCTCAACCGCCTTCCTAGCCGAAGTAAATCCTGAATTTAAAATTACCCCTATCTCTAGCACCACTCCTGCAATCTGGATGAATGATCCGGGTTTGAACTCGTTTTGCTGAGACCTCAATCACCTCCTTAGCTCTAGTTAACCCTGGAAAAGCTCCTGCAATGTGTTTCATATATACTGATTTGAGCTAATCTTGCGGAGACCTTTCCAACGACACCTCATACATCTTCCTATCCCTAGTAGTTTTAACATATAAATTGTAATTACGTCTAGCACGCCCCTATTTCTGTAACCGCGACTGCAATATGTATCATCTATACGGGTTTGAGTTAGTATCGCCGAGATCTTTCAAACGACACCTCAATCACCTCCATAGCCCTAGTAGTTCCTGAGTTGAAAGTTGTCGATAGACTGACAGACGGATCTAGCGGGTGCATAAAGATTCACAATACTTGCTGCTCAAGTCTAAAAGCAACATATTTACTTCAAGAACCGCGCATTTTTGCTTCATGAAATGAAGTACTAAGTCGCATAGAGGAAGAAACAAATACAGTAACTTTTTTGAAAAGAATATCATTCGTATAAATACGTAGCTTCAAATTGTAGGAAAAGCTTTAGCGCATTCATAAATGTTAACTTTTACTTTAAGAGCAGTTCCCGTCAAAAATACATTTAACATAATGAAAGATTAATTAAAATAAGCAAACATGAAACTCACAAGACGGTATATACTACAAAAGCGCACGAAGATATGGAGAATCTACTGCTAAAATTTAAATTTGGAACGTCTTCAGAAAGTCTTCATTGTTATGAATGGTGTTACTTCATCAGTCTCTTTAAAAATAATTTTTAATGCTTCTAGAGATTTCATGGGGTTAACTTCAATAAGGTACCATCAAATAGCGTGCACTTGGCAAATTTACTTGTCACACGTTTTCGCTTTTAATTGGCATTTAAATTTTATAGGTATAAAATAGCATATTTTGTTAAGTCTTAGAAATATAAAGATTAACCTTTGGTTGTAGAAATATAATCTAGATAAATAGTTGTAGATGCTCAGCCAGAGATTTCGCCAGGCCCCTTCTGTGGAACCTTCAACCCACCCACCCCCAACTCCAAATCCTCGAGAGTACTCTCCAACTTTAATATTTTGCGGTCAAAAATAATATAAACCATGCAAAATTCCACTTACACCCTCCGAATTTTGACTTTATGCCCCCCCAGCCTAATAATCCTGGCGGAGTCCCTGTGTACAGTTAATACCATACCTTTATGGACTCAGGAACTACCCTAAGGTAAACCAAAATTCGTATTGAAAAATGATCAATAATTGAACACTTGAAGTAAATAAAACACTAACGTGTCCGTTTCCAACTTACGACAAAAACAATTGTTTTAAATTTTATCTCTATATAAAACAACACGTCTCATCATTTATAAACATCCAATAGAAGGACTAAGCCATGTGTTTCGACTTTTATTCTGGTTAGTTTTTATTGTTACTGTACATTGTTATTTCAGTATAAACGCAATTTTTACAAAACATAGCATTTAGTGCCTTATTTACGTCGTCTTCAATTACCTCATATGATTCGATTTACTCATCATATAGCCAAAACTGTTATTTAAAGATCATCCGGAAATTAAGCAAATTAACAAAATTCAGATGACCGAGTAGCGATACTTATAATTGATTTCCTTTCCCAGAAATTTTGAGAAATTAATTTTTCCTCAAACTCATTTTATGTCCGTCCAGCCCTTCTTGAATGCGCAAAAATTTCGTGAAGATCAATGATAATTGTAACGTTCACTTCCCGTTTGATAATATTGAGTAATTATTTTCTTCTCCAGAGGAGTGAGTTTCTTAAATAATGAAAGAAACGTAAGTAAATCAACTCTTTTTATACGAGGTGCATTCAAATTATAACACCTCCTATTTTGTTTTCAGGTCTCCTAACAGATAGAAACATGTTTTATTTTAAATATGCTGTGTAATATAAACAACATGCTGTTTTTCCAATGCACCTCATAAAATGTAATGATAAATTAATGAGATGATTAGTAAGATATCCACTTTTGCGGTAATAACATGAACAAGTCTATATGAACAGAAGTTATATTTTGACATAGATTTCAAATAAATTGATATCTACGGTTTCCAGAAAATAAGGAGAGTATTTGATTTATTCGATTTGTTTAATATAAAGAACATGACTGAAAACTGACTAGCTTGATTCTCTTTAAGAAAAAAAAAAGAATAGTGACTGCACATTAAGATGTTAATATATTATTTATATGAACGAGACAAATGCAAAGTGGTGTGAATCACTTTATCTATCATTCTAAGGTAAGTATAGAAATGAAAACTTCAGATTCAAATCTGGTAAATCACTCAGGAAGTTTGGTGTCAATCTACACGTGATTCCTTAGATGACATAAAAAAATATCGAAAATATTTTTTACAGTTTAATATAACGAAGCTAATAAAATATCTTGTTTCTCGAGTTGGACGCGAAAATGACACTCACATGTTTGGGTTTAATCCATCCGCATGTAGTATTGATTGTTTTCAACATATCTATAACAGCATGTTGTGTATAGTTTGTTTCGCAAAACTTCCTGAAAAAAGAGAAGCGCAAAGAAGAAGGGGAAGAGAAATACAGGTTTTATATTTCTTTGGCAGTTTACTGTGACATTTTAAAGCGAAAGAAACGGACATGAGGACTAGATCCTTTCACACAACAGATGTGTATCGAAGTTGACAAGTAGACTATAAAATGGCACATTTACTGAAGACAAGGATAGAAACTCACAGCTGAGGAAAGACAAGAGAAAAAGAAGGAAGATGATATATAAAACGATAGCACGAAGAGACGAGAGAAGATTATTGTGCGTGTATGCCAGAGGATTTTCTGAAACGATTCTGTCTAGATCTCTTCATGGAGATCTTCCCATGATACGTCTTTCTCTTCATCTGGGGTTATCCTCGTGGGCAAACTTGTTCTAAAGCCTTAACAGAATTTTGCACTCGTGGAAGGTTTCAAGAATTGAGTGACCTCTGCCTTGCTATTTCTTTTTTCTTCTCGTTCACGTGTTTTTATATATCTTTGACTGTCGCTCTGTGTGTAACGTCTATGAAGACTGTACTAGATTCAGGGTCAAAGTCCTTCCAAGAGCACGTGGAGAAAGAATTTAATTCAGATGTTCAAGCAGACATCTTACTATTATGTACTCTACTTACTTACTGCACTCTCGCATTTTTCTCTGATCTTAGGAACTTGCTATCAATAATTGTGCTAAACAGAAGCCCTAATATTCAAACGTCGGTAACATTTAAAGGTAGTTCACTGTGTTTAAATCTAATTTTTAATTAGATTTTCAGCCTTTGGAATTAATGTGAAGAAAAACTATAATTACAAAGTAATCACCCAGCCGTTATTCATAAGATAATGTTTATTTGGAACCAAATGATGACTACAACACGATTTTACTATTTTCGGGAATTAAAATAGCACAACATCGTCTTAATTATTCTTTTTTATTTCTTAATCTGTTATTTTCCCCATTAAACATCATTTTTATTCAAAGTTCAGTTCGGAATATATTTATCAAGTACTTTTATACCAAATGTCTATGTAAGGTTCGAAAGGTGAGTTTTGTTTTTCTGTGAACTCAAATTTTAGTATTTGTTTTTGGGTCGAACTTTGGTTTCTGTTCATACGCGATTTCTTTTCTTTTGTAGCGTTGATTTTCATTATTATTGATGTAACCTGAATGCATTTCAATTCAAATTGTTCTGTTATTTAACTTAATTTTTAAGGCCTTTAGGCAACTTTGGCTCAGGCCGATTAGGCTTTTTTAAAGTTAAACCGGAAATAGAATTTTGAAATTAAAAGTAGAAAACACGGGTTTGAAAAGAAACCCTAGAAATTAGTGGTGAACTAGACAGAACAACTAAAGGAAATAGGACTTGATTAAATATGTGACATATCTGAACCTATGTCTTAAAAAAAACTTGCGATAGTCATACTCGGCCGGGTCCAAAACATATGTCGTAGGATGCTTATAGTTAAAACAGGTGCATAACGCCCACATGTAGAAGCTGATATGTTTGAAATCTTGTTACTCAGATAATATGTTAAGAAGAAACTGATATTCCCAAATGTCTCACAAGATACACATAATCACATGATGGAATTTTAATAATACATTCAATAATGCATCAGATAAAGTAGCAAATGTTACATATAAATACTCAACTAAATATTTTGTCTGAGGAAATAACCCATTACACATATTGAAAAAGGTCGCATAAACAGGAGTTATTTTTTCGAAAAAAAAAAATTGCGCTGCCGGGTGGCCGGGCGGTCTACGACTGTAGGCTAACGTTTCGAAGGTCCCGAGCTCGAGTCCCGGCATAAGCATGGGTGTGGATCTTAATGACTAAAGGGTGAATCGTAACGGGATGAAGTCCAAAGTTACTAGACTGGCCCATATAAAACTAAAGTTTACCAAAGTTATCTAGAAAAAATGATTGAAAGTTTTATTTTTATGTCTATGGCATATGGATGCTATCATTTAACTCGCTACCTAACCCTCTGTTTACAAGATATTTTAACAACACTTTGTATGCAAGCACCTTTGAGCAAGTGCCATATTCTCCCGAAAAAGAACCCATAGATATATGAGTCCATTTGTCGGCTACAACCTCAATTTTTCCTTGAAATATTTTACTTCCGTGCTTTATTGCATTTTTTCTCATTTGAAATATTTCCACAAAACTAAAATTCGACTCAAATGAAAAGATGACGAAAACATCTTTGTGCATGAAAAGACGACAAAGTACTATCAGCCCATTTTTAATTTCTACGTGTGAAGTTAAACTCTAACTTCAGTGCGTATTAGGAAATTACAACAGTTGATGCAACCAACCTTACAACTGTTTGTTGCTGACGAACATTATACAACGAACCATATGACTGTCTGACCTTGAGGTGGCCGATAGTTTGGCATGCCAGTCCTTTATGCACGAGGTCACGGGTTCTATTCCAGGCGGGGTCCCTTGAACGAAGTGGGTGGGAGTACATTTTACCAAAAGTTATTAGATTGCTCTGACCTTAGAAGCTCATCAGTTCGTTAAGGACGTTAATTACAATTCAATAAATCAACCCCTTGCGATTGTCTGTCCTCGATTGTACCGTAAATTATATTGGAAGGTTTGGAAGAAAGTGAAAGGTAGGTTGAACCCAGATCATCTTGGTAGAAACGTATTCCTTTCACTAACTGAGCTACGAGAAACACACTAAATTCTCTATTTTCCTCGTTATATGTCGAAGAAGTTTAATGCATGAAAGAGTGAGCTAAAATTCATGGACTTATTTCTCACAATAATATGTAAAGTACAAGAAGTATTTTTTTTTTCAGATAACCTTGAAAAACTAAGTACGGGGAAAACCTTGTAAGTTCATCTTCAGAAGGATGTGATAACATTCCAATACCTCTCGAAAACATTTTGTGTTTTTTTTAACAAAACGTTGACAGTTGTGCAAAGAATGTGATCAAAAATGTAAAAGAAGTATATTATTTTTGTTTCATTTTTCTATGTTTTTTTTTACTCGTGTTAAGAAAGTTATTTTAGCAATTCTCTTTCAAATTCAATTAGAAATAATCAGATATTTCCACTATTCTTTAAAACTTCCTTTTGTAAGCTGAACTGGCAAACCTTTGGCGTAAGTACCTCACACCTGTCCCTCGAAGATCACTCTTCCGTGGGAGAGATGAGTAAGGTATCGACTGTCTTTACTTGATGTACTACTCTGGCATTCGACTGGTAAGACAGGAAGTCTCAGTTAAGATGAGCAGAAGCGAGACTCCAATACGCGTGCCTCCCCATTGTCCGAAACTTTATCGACTAGGGCACAGAATCTTGGTTTATAATCTAAATATTAGGACAATTAATATAAACCAATTTATAGAGTAACTTTAAATTAAAGGTTCCACCTAACTTCGCATGATACCTAAGGACTGTGAAGTATTGATTAGTCACCCTAGAAATACATTTAGAATGTTCAAAACGGTCTTTTAAGTGCTTAAAAGCGCGTCCTTACGTATTACTCATTGAATACTAAGAGCCCATCAAGGCACGGCTGTAACGTTGAAAAGGATAAAAGCAAGCCTCTGTACCACCAAAAATCATTAAAGTGGAAATTATTCAGACCATTAAAGAGCACACCAGCGGCTTTTCTCAACGTCTATAAAATTTCTTTTCTTCTGGTTAACATCGCCATTCCTTTTTTCACTCATCTTATATTACGGGAGTATTGAATAACGCCCACAGCGGTTGTCAATTGGTAGCTATACACGTGAAATACTCGTATAAATTTTAACGCATCATAAAACCGAAACATGTTCGAAACATTGTGGAATCTTGCTTCTTCGAATTAGACATTTAAGATTCCCAAAGGATGCATGACATCGCAAAAGTTGAAAACTCAACATGTAAATTGATTCTGAATAAAAAGAGAATATTGCCATCAAGAATCAAATATCGCATTTTAAAAAAGTATTAAGAAATTATATCTTCATTGAAAGCAAAAGTATAGCGCAGCAAAGTTTCTTAAGTTTCAAGCACAGAGGTCACTGTCAGCAAAAGCTTCTGGAGGAAAATTAACAATTGCACGTGTTATTATGGAAATCCTTATAATTTAACTAGGGTCGGCCATAATGTCCTACAGCCTTCCCAGTTTTTCATGGCGGCATGTAAAGCAGAGTACGAGGGCTAATTGACAATTTTCCGGTGGACGCAACATATTGGCAGGACATAAAAGTTGTTAGGTACACTGTTAAATATTTTTCGAAGCATTCCTGGAAAAAGTTGGATAACCATATTTGTCTCGGCATTTACAATAACTGGTCTAATAAGAAACAACCACCATTTAGCTCTCAGTAATGCTTGTGGGAAGAGAAAAAATAAGAGAAGAATGAACGAGATATGAATACGGGTTGATTATTTGGAAGTCTAACAACTTAGCGACTGCCCTATATTTACAGACATGAAGATGTCCGTATTCAACCAGTAATGAAGATCAGAAGTGTGTTGTCTAAACCTCGAAGATATAAACTAAGTTGATCACACGAGTTACGCCATATTTTATTCGCTTTTGTGTTTTTCAACTACGGATTGAAATTCCCATTCAATCAGAGTATTTCTCATTCCTTTTAAACTAAGGAGTAGTCAAAATGGCGGCAGCAACGTAATCGGAGTTGCATTCACCACTACGACAAGACACAGTTTTCTCACTCTGCGCATGCGTAGAACTGACAACTGAATCTACCCACTTCAGCTTACGAAAAGTCTCTTCGAATTTCCTTGATTTCATGGTTGAACGGGTGGCTCTCGTCAATTGTCTCTTATCGTTAGGGGTGGCGTTATCCTCACAGGTGGTTGAGAAAACTTGCTTTTGAGCACTCAGTGTCACAATCTCTGCAGTTTTGTTTTGAACGATTTCTTCACTTTGCACTCATGATTTTTCACTGTTTGTAGCTCTTCAAGTGTGAAAGGTCTATTATAAAGGTATAGATTATTGTACTGAAGCCTCGCACGATCACCTCTTGCACGAGCGTCCTTCATATAGCTCAATAGTTGTTTCATTGTTTCACGCATATTCGCTGAGAAATGTTCTGAAATCACAACTCTGGTTTCTTTAGCACGATAAGCATATTTAAGAATATAATTTTTCTTCTTGAAGGCAGAACATTTCACAATGATCGGTGCATTTGGTCCACGTCCGAGTCGATGCGCTATTTCAATGAAACAACGTGAAATACTAAAACTTCAGCGGAACTTTACTGAGAGTTACTAGCAATGTGTACAACATTTTAAACAGTGTACTGACTTGGGATGCATTGCTTGACAAGTGTACTGCGGTGGTTAGTAGCTACTAGTAATTCGTATATAAGTCGTTCCCGTAGATAACAGTTTCACAATACGTCGTTTTCCATCTTTTAATTAAATGATTCGTATGTTTCAGTTGTACTATATGAGTATGCATACCTTCACCAGCTACCCAGCCACGATGGAAGTTGAGGATGAATAATTTAAAAGAAAAAAAAACTAATTGAAAATATAAGTTTTACCTTGTCCCTCTACAGTCGCCCGCAGGAACGTGCACGTAGCGAAGGGAAGATAGTATTGTGAATTAGTTGAAATAGAAATCCTGTCACTTTCAGGAGGTTAATTAAGCAGAAGTACAACTCGAAATGAGTGTGATTCAATTAAACAAATAATACATTCATTGTGCACATTTCGTTATAACAAGTAAGTTGAATGAATTTAAAATAAGAAGTAAATGAACAGATTTCAATATCTAAAGCAGAAACACTGCTCAAGCCAAGTATTCTCCAAATACTCAAATTAACTTTTTTCATCAATAATTTTTATGTATCCTAATATTACGTTTTTGAATATTAAATGAACTCTCAATATCGAATGGATGAGAATCAACGAAATATAAATATCTACTTTCCAAACCACGTTTTCTAGTCTCGCCCTGTTATGGCGGGAATCTGATACCACAGTAATTCATGGCTAAGCCAAAAATACAACACACACACACATATTATATATTCGTTACATGTAAATATATCCCATCGTCCAGCCGGCTTCTGCTCGCTGCAATCAGCCCTCGCAGTTAAACATCTACTCTGCTTGAAAGGAGGACCAGCCGAGAGGATTTCATTTACCTTCACCCCATGTTTCATCCATTGATGACTCATTATTTCATCTCCTCTTGTGCTGTGAGTTGCGCCTCTATGCAATGACCAAGGATGTGACAGGATGTACCTGCATTGACGATGGCCCCTGGGCCCAGAGGAAAGGAGGCGGAACCATTGTGTAACAGCCTAGTTGCTGTTCCATTTTTATATTTTATTTTCTCCCC
>JAGDQP010007362.1:19942-67710 GCA_022664845.1 Lepisma saccharinum | reverse complement strand
TATTTGCTACGCATTAAACAACTGACTTATTGTAGTACTAATACTCAATTTACTTGTAATGGCACCAGTACTTATGGTTTGATGGGGTAAAGTGTTACTTTATCCATCCGGAAGTCATTTTAAATGATGCTACATTTGAAGCAATAAAAGTTGTCCTACAGAATTGTGCACCTCATTAAAATTAACGTTTATCAACAAATAGTTTGATCAACTATAATTAAAAAAAACTTTAATTTTTTCTCTGAGTAAATATTTTGGCGATAAATAGTGCTTATCGTAGACCATAGATAGCGGAAAACACTACAATTTCAATAACTTTGTTAACTGTTGTCATAGCCAGTTCAGCTGCTACTGATTTACTAAAGGCGTTGCATTGAAATAATTTAGAAGGGTGCCGTAAGATGGAAGCACATGTAAGTGAAGATAACACTCCACTTTGCCACTTTGTCCACCATGTCCACTTTAGACTTCCTTCCCCTATAGCTACTTTGTTTCGATATTTTGTTTGTTGCTCTGAAAGGCTTGTTTCTATTTGTTTTAACTTCTTTTTCTCTGTATCTCGGAAAAGTGGGTTGAACTCTTCATTGGTAATCTTTTCATTGGATTTCATCCTAGAAGAGAATTGAATTCTGATAAGTTCGATTAACGCGTCAAACTACCAGGCGATACAGTCTGTCTATTTGGTGTATTCCTCTGGCCTCTACCGAATCTGTCATACTGTACTGGAGTAGATTACAGAAATTTTAGTTTCACACGAATTCTTGTGGATTTACCATCTACTTACCGTCAACAGGGAGTACCTTTGGGTACAAGGTAACTTTGGCCAAAACCAATACATCAGTGTTTGACAAGTTTACATGTTTTACTGGTTGCTTCGTGAGTGATACAGTTATGAGTTTTTGTGCTAATGTAGGGTGTGATGTTTGTTGTGTTTGTTGTTTATTCATACGGCTACAAATCGCATAATAAAAAAATATTTCAAAGGTCCATTTTTTAGTCGAAATATGGTGTTCAATATCAGAAGTACCGTGTGGCGTCAGTATTGGAAGACTAATGCCTAGTTTCGTTTCACTACAGTATGTGAAAACCAGATCGTGCCAACGTTATTATTTGATCCTTTCATTATCATTTTACTACAATCCTTGTTTTACAACAGATTGCTGGATACGATGAAGGGGTCGATTACCGTCAAGGAAAGTTTCCCCCTTTTTCACAACATCACTTTTCCTTCTAGTCATGAGAAGTGCTTCTCTTCTGTTTTTTTTATTTTCAACGTTCCATAAAATTCACTGACATACTGTCGAGCGAGCGAAGACGGGTTACGTAAAATCCAAATATATTTATTTATTCGGTATGCACATTACTTTTCAAACCAAAAATATGGTTCTCTATCTTATATCTCTTCTTAACGTTCCATACATTTCACGATCATAAATATCATTGTTCGGAGTGTAAGCAGTAAATAATGTTCTACTCTCACTTTTTCCAAGTAAATAACTTTGTAGTTCAAAAAGCAATGGCTTCTTTTGTGATATTTAGGATACATTAACTTCAGTATTCTATGAAACGCATTGCAAACGTTTTTCATTTTTGACTACCCACTCGAATACTTCCCTTGTAAGTAACATTTATTTCTACTCTTTTGAAGCAAGAATAAACTCCCTTGTAATGATGTTATTAACTGTTCATTGCGTAAATGTTTTACCCTGAAAAATCTTCAGAAGACAGGTTGTATGTATAACGAACGTCTAAGCAACATTTACAGTTCGTACTTCGCTGCTTGCTTCTTTAACCATTCTGAATAGCAAGTGATGAGATAATTTCTAAATGTTTGTAAGGAAGATTTATCGGTTCAATAGTTAGCGAATGTTGATTTAAGTGAAGAGGAAACTCACTCAACCAGAAGAAGAAAAGATAACAAACACCTCGTTTATCAAAGATATTTAAATTAATGGATATACCTATATTTGAGGGGACAAAACGTGAAGTCTGACCTCACAATTTTAGTCCGTCTATTTAGCACGAACTGCTTCTCAAATTTCTTTGCTTTTTTATCTCAATAATATCATAATCTGAGGCGCATATATTTAAGTAATAGACGCTCAATTATTAGTGGAATTCAGGGACATATTTTGGGATTGTGTTTTCTTGAATTATTTTTCAAAACAATTGATATAGTAACGAGATTGAAGGTTTTAAGATCATTGATTCTTTTCTTTTACCTTCTTGAGATTGAAAAAAAAAACAATCTGCAAAAACTAGTATGTCACCTAAAAAACTGACTTTTAGTAGTCAATACACAGGCTAAACGGTTGGAGCTAGAAAAACGAAATTGGGTATGAAGGTACACCATCACGAGTAGATTAAGTAAAGTTTACAAAATGTTTAAAAACTCGCCATTTTGAATCCAAAATGGCCGCCAAACCCATTGTTGTATAGCATACACAGCCTAAACGGCTAGAGCTAGAAAAACGAAATATGGATGGTACACCATCACTAGTAGATTTCGAAAATATTACAAAATGTTCCCCAAAGACGCCACCTTGGATTCAAAATGCCAGACCCTAAAAATTCATTTTCCACGCCGTTTGAGCTAGAGATACGAAATTTGACATAAAGGTTTATTATCAAAAGTAGATTAAGGAAATTTTACAAAATGTTTAAAAAGGCCCCAATTTGGATCGAAATGGCCGCCAAACCCATTTTTGTATAGAATACACATTCTAAACGGCTGGCCTACTACGAGTTATTCCATTCACTTTCAATCGAAAAGAACGCCTTTTTTCCCGGTGATGAACTTTATCTTGTCTGTATATTGTATTCTCCTATTAAGACAACGCTTATGACGTAGTTATGCAATTGATGGCAGCACCTGATATTATTGTTTATTTACTTGAAGCCAAATTGATTACTTTCTCGTAGCCCACCAAAATCTACATCCTAGTTTGTATGAACACTGAAAATATACAAAGACTTAGGGGGCGTTCGGAATCAATTCCTATTTCCTAACTCATACTCCTTTCGGGTAGGAAATATTGAAGGTACCTTCGTTTCTTGCTCCGAAGAAAATGGTTTCGTACGTCGTTCGACAGGCGCGACATCTGTTGATAAATGTGAGAAGATATCTTAACTTCCGTTATTATGTCCTAACGTCGATTGATACAGTAAACATATAGAAAAAAAACGCAAAACACATTTATTCCCCCATAGTAAGAATTACAGGATGCACAACAATAAATTAGTATGATTCCAAAAATACATTTGGTTGGAATATGAGTGAAATGTCCGCCAGAACTTTTTGAACGAATGTGAAACCCAAATTGGTGAGTGTGTATTTAGGTTTTCACGATTTGCTCTATTTAACATAAAATATCTAATGCTTTGTAAAGTTGGAGAGGTGGCGTCTCCCTATCGGGGTTCTGGCGGAATTACTAGCTGCAGCATTCCTTCCAATATAAAAAGCAATGCATCCCTGTGTGTTGCGTTTAAAACAAACTGATGTGTAATGCTGAAGTGGCTTTATATTTCGTGTATACTACGTACAAAGGCCCAAATGACCTTTCAACATTTTTAAATTACCGAGAAAGAAAATCAAATGACAATGGTGCTTTGTGTGTTATAAACTGTGTACAAACGTACATATCTATTTTGCATTTCTCTTGCGAAGCTTGAAATATCACGCTAGCATTAATACCACAGAAAAATAAGAGCTTCCTTGGATAAACTTTACCTTATGGCCCGCATTTTCCGCAAGGTAATGAATATGTACACTTTACTACATCACTTATTACTTTACCACTAATTGTGGCAGACAATTCTATAAATATCTAGTGACAACCAGCAATCCATAAAGTACTACGAAAAGCTATGTCATTATTTCGTTAAATACGCACTCGAGTTGATCAACACCCAATAAACATGGTAGCATACGGAGGAATACTTATGAATACATTCCGTGTCAGGGTTCGATTTGCTATAAATTACGAAGGGGTGATCCTAAAGCTAGTGGTTGCTGGTAAGTTTCAAAATATTACCTGAATGGATAGAAATACAAAGATTTTATCCCTGGTTGGGATGATATTCGGAATCAACAACCGGGGATAAAATACTCACGCACCAGGGAAGATCCCCGAAATCCCTTCGGCACATCGAACACTGCTTTGTGTTATGAATGAACGTCAACAAGAAAACACTGACAGTATCTCGAGAGAGCGAAGGGGGTTAGTTAAAGTCAGGTTAGATATGTTCCTGTAGACGTGATGTACGTGGCGTTTAAAAGACACTGCATGGGCTTGCCCTCAATGCGCAAGATGCTAAATAATCCCTGGTTTTTCTTTCACCCTTTCAATTTTATTTCACCCTTCAATGATTCGAAACATTGTGTTTAGATGTGACAAAGATAAGGGTCTCCCCCGTATCGGGAAGGGCGTAAGGCATAGTGCTGTTACCGCTCATACAATTCATTTTATCTTATCAAAACATTGTATACTTACTGTACTCTACATTGTGCTATTGTTTGTCCTAATCAAATACGTTGTATAGTAAAATAGTCAAGAGTTTGCGGGTTGTAGATAACTGCATTCTAACTTTTCGTTTTCTATACACCTACATATCAGGCGCTTATTATGCGTAGGGACTTGAGGAAGTATGCGAAGGTGAACAACCTGAGTATTTCCTTCAAACTCACTTTAAGATAATAATGCAAAAATCTGCAATGCAGTGATGTAAATGTTATAATAAGGTTCCTAGTTATTGCCAGGTGAACGTGAAGTGATAATAGAATAGATATGCTACAGTGAATTATAGAAACATGGAATTTGTCAGATCTCCCCAATGGTGATGTAACCCCCGAAATGTCAAGTACACGGCCCTAACTTAATTTTTACTGGAAGTGTGTGGCATGATGTAGATTAAAACGCTCTATAAAATATGGAACAATACTTGCTTCTCTCCAATTATTGCTTTACTTCCCCAAACTAAAAATACTGACTGAATCCCTGGATAGAAATGTTTCATCACTTCTGATTTAGAGGTGTGAAATCAATAAGCTGCACTAAAATTAAATCGAATTTAATTTAGGACGATGAAATGTAATTGTTATAAAACAACTAGTTGGATTTATTTCACAAATTCGCCGCTAGACAAAAAATATGTATACAATTTATTTTCTTTCATTAAAGTGCTGTCCAATATTTACTATGTTAAATGTACTTCGGATGGTAACACTTTTATCTAGGTTTATTTTGGTGAAACAGGCGGTAACATACCTTCTGTCTCGCTGGGTCTTCTGGGTAAATTAAATGACCGAACTTCCGGAAAGGCACCTTCAATGGTACCTTCGTGAAAGGTGCTATAAAAGGACCTTCGCGACTCTCTCTTTAGGTTTCGAACGACCTTCAATATGGCGGCGACGAAGGAAAAGGTGCTTTTGAAGGAAAATTACATTTATAATTTTATTTATAAATTTGTACGCAGTTCTTTCTGTCTTCGAAGAAGTTTCCTTCCTCGTCGGTAGATGGCTCTCAGATCACAGTTTATTTTCTTAAACATTTTGATACAATGAAGTTTATGATTGGTTGGCATTGCCATAGTTTAGCTAGTAGGAAATACTGAATCCACAGAATTTCAGTTTATCAGGATGTTTAATCAAATAAGCGATGGACTTGAGAGACATCTCATGGTGGGGAACGGAAGCTTCTCGACGAAAGGAGAAAATTTATATACATTTTAAAATGTTGGTTAATTCTCTGTATATGGTTCTGTTATATGGAAATCTGTACAAAAAGTTCAGATAGTGATTGGTTGGAAGTAATAAAACATACAAGAAGTGGCCAAATATTGATTGATTAGAGATGCGCACAAGATTGTTTCCATTGAAGAAGTGACCAAGAAAGCGTAATCGTAAGTGATTACGAAAAGATTAACATGTCTCAGGTTATTAATTGTAAGCTAAGGGATACAAGAGTTATTGACGAATAAAAAAGTTTGAGGTAATCTTTTATATCTAACTCGAGATATATGTGACACAAAAACTGCCATATTTTGTAAAAATAAATCTTGAACCGTAATGTGCCCTTGTACAAAATATAACACCTTTGTGTCACATACATTTCGGGTTATACATAAAGAATTATCTCAAACATTTTTTTTTAATTATCAATGTCACTTGTACCCCTTAGCTTCTGGAGTCGACGTATAGATCTAGCGATTAGATATATAACAAACAGACATAGTACATTATTAACTTTCACAAGGGTTGGGTGCTAGAAACAAAAGCTATAGACTAAATCTTGCCCACTTCAATAAAGTCAAATTAAATTCACATAAATTCTTCCTGGTAAAATGCTTGTATGATCATTTCTGTATTCAACACTAACTGGAAACCGATACGATAAAACACTTACGTAAACAAGTACTACAACTACCACAATAACTAAAGTTTCTTCGCAAAAATACTCTACATGAGCGTTCACCTTAAACACCACGGTTTCAAGTTATATCTAAACAATCTGGACGTGTTGCTTTCTTCATTCGCATTGTCTTTTATCCGTGAATATACGTACATTGAATCATACATTACGTGGAATCGTATCACTTCAAAACGAATTTTCCTTAGCAACAAGACCGAATAAATAATACATTAAAACAGTACGTGCACTGGTAATACTCATTCTGTAAACGCTCAACCTTCAACGTTCTGCACCGAGCGTTCTTTAAAAGTGCTCGGTTCTTCTCTGTGAGTTCAGCCAAAGGTAATATAAACTCGTAATTAAGTTTCTATTTGGATATTCCGTATTACCACAAAACAAACACTTTAGTTAATTACGTGGCTGGCTGGCTGCCAAAGAAGAGACAACTTGCACACGCTTTGTGACACATGTTTATAGTTTGTTTCCGTGTTCAGGATCGTGTTCTTTGTGCTCACGCATGAGTTTGCCATTCTGCTTTATGAAATTGCACAAGGGCGTGGTAGCCTAGCGAAGTCCAATCGTTGACATGCTCTGTATTGTGGTTGCAATATTGAGTGGTTAGCAGGTATCTAGTTAGACCTCTCTTCAGCGAAGACTGTAGCGGCAGTGCCTCTGGGTAGGGACAGATGCTATAACTCTCCACTGTTTTATGACGGGACGAAAGTGAAGCAGAAGTGATTTGTGTTGATTGGATACTAAAAACAAACTCTTGTACACCACACAACAAATAAGCACGCTATTTCATTTTCCTTCAATTTTGTTTTCAATTACCAGAAGGCAATATTCAAGAGGGACAACGAACTCTGAAGTTTGCTCCATTGTGTACTTGGTTACACACTGCAGCACTCCGTCGCTGAAGAATGCCCATCTGCTGTTGGTTACCTCTTTCGCTATACAATATTGCAACCTCCAGATCTTGCAGTTGAAAAAGCAGCTATTGTTTGTGTATGACGTCCATAAAAGATGTCGGTGAAATTTTAGATTAGATTTCAATATGAGTTGTTTGTAAGCTAAGTTTCTTTTGTTTTCCTTCAGTTACACACGGAAGATATCGAAGTTGTACTCTGACACTAAAAACACCAAAATACAACGTTTCTACACAAGTTTGAATATTTGTAACGGACACCTTGTATCATGTAAGTTCATGCTGTTTATTTTCTTTAATTTAAATATCAAAGTTTTTATTAGCATTCCCGTTGTTTTGTTTCAGGTGTCTCACTGGCGTAGCAGGTTGTGTCATCTGACAATATGGTCCATGCCAGAGAAAGCGCAGTGCGTCGCTTGGTCCATCGACGCATGTACAGAAACGAAACATTTCCGGACGAAGTACGAAACCTCGCCATCTCGTGCTACTAACCGCCAATGGCAACGAAAATCATGGAAACAGGGTCTGGGTTGGATCAAGATTGTAGTAGCCGTCCACAATCATCGAATTGAGGATATTCTCTGGAATGTGACTTGGAAGGGATGGTCCAATTTCATGGCCACCTCGTTCCCCAGATGTCACACCTTTAGATTCTTTTTCTATGGGATGACATCTTTTATCAGACAAAGGTGCAGTACGTTAATGACCTAAAACTGAGAATCACGACTGTAATTTTGACTATTATTGAAGATGTCTTCAGCGCATATGGTAGAAACTGGAGTTTCGAATAGATGTACTATACGCAACAAATGGTGCGCATGTTAAGGTTTTATAATTAAGCTTAACTAAAGTTTAGTCATTGCTTTTACTTATCTGCTCAACCACGTCTGTCTATCTCATGGAATGTATTCGTAATAAATGTGCAAAGTTGTTAAAGACTTTGTATACACCCTGTACAACTGTGTACAGAATTTTGTATTTTTTATAAAGGGTTGAGGCTAGAAAAAAAGTATTGTTATATCTGTCGTGCTAAAATCACAACACACATTTCTAGAAGAACCGTGCCTTTAGTTCAGTGGTTTTCAACCTTTTAACACTCAAGAACCGGCAAATTACAAAGGAAATCTTTCAAGGATCGGTAAAATGCCAGTAAGTTAGAGGTTTATTTGACGTTCAAAAATTGACCGCATATCTTCAAATTCTAGGCTTTGGGGGAAGGAATTTGAAACTTAAATCTTAATTTAAACTATCGAAAACTACAAAATATGTGTTTAACAACTAAATATATTAATTTGTCGAGGACCGTCAGAATAGCTAAGCGGGTCAGTACCGGTCCGCGGACCGGCCGTTGAAAACCACTGCTTTAGTTTTTACGCGTATTTTGGTAAGCGAGGAAATTTGTCACTGGTATATCCTTCAAGAATTACTAAAATGACTTCTAATTTGTGAATAATATGGATGAAAGTACAACAGGAGGTTTGAGTCAGCCCACGCGCTCATGTTGACGAGTACATTTCCCAGTCTTGAACAGAAATCCAATATTGGTTTTTTTTTCAGTTTGAAATCTTACGTCTTTCTGATTGGACAATGCTGTCATTTTATAATTCTGGTAGTCAGTCATTAATTATGATTATATAAAGCGTTCCGAAATTCAGTCATAGATTTTATTAGTAAACTAGATGATTTTCCTACCCGTTGGTGCGGGGTCAATAAAATATGTTAGCAATACTAACACTTCTACTACTACTACTACTACATCTAAAACAACAACAACCACTACTCCTGCTGCTACTATAACTACAACTAGTGCTACTACTGTTGCTGCTGCTACGTCTATTACTATTAACAGTAGTATTTATCCAAATCTTTCATATTATACTTTCGTCCAATAATACTTATTAATTTATTAATAACATCAAATATAATCTGCTTTTAAACATAAAATCTAGATATTTCTGGTTTACAGCCATCAAAATTTGAATTAAAAATCTAAACTATTTATTTAATTGATATTGTTGTTCGAAATTAAACATGGTAAAATTTTGAAATTTTTTAACTTTTATTGCGATTTTCTAAAAATAAAAGATTTTCTTCCGAATTTTCGTCATGAATTTATTTATTTATTGTAATGTCTTACAATTGTTTCATGAACTTATCCGTGGACATCCTCAAAGATGTTATTTATATGTTTTAAAATTCGCTATTGTTTTCGTCCAAATTTGATTTAATTACGAACCGAACCTTTGCGATTGTTGCTAGAATGCCAGTACCAACTTGTTTTCTCAAACAAAGAGGAGAACGTAATTAATTATTCAACAAAGTAGAGCATAATTTTACAACTGAGTTCAATTTTTCACTTAAAATGCTTGAAACATATATATATGAGTTTCATTATCAACTTCATTTTCTGTCATAGTGTACCCTAATTTCTATTTTCAGATTTCATATAATATCAAAATGTCCTCATTTTATGTTTAATTACAATATTTTAAATAAATATCTTACTCCGAAAGGAAAGTACCGAAACTATCTACGATGAAAAGTGTACGATTCTTCTACAAAATATATATCTTGCTGAAAAATAGTTTTTTTTTATTTTTATTATTAATACTTTTTTTAATTTATCTAATTTTCCCGATACTTCAAGTGCTCAACAATATATATTAGCGTTCCTCCTTCCTGTGATTCCAGACCATACGAAATTTACGGCGAGAAATGCTGCTGTCGACGTCTGAAGGAAACTGTTGTTTTTTTTTCTGAAGAAAGTAGAGTATTAGGCTTCGAAGATAATATACTTCAAACATGTATTAGAATCTTGTACAAATTATCCTTTATCTTCAAGAGAAGAGATTGTGCCTTTGGCAATTTAGCCAAGCACAGAATACAAGGCGAAACAGAAGAAGATGAAGAAGAAAAGCAAAGAATATAACAACACACTTTCCCATAGAAAAATATGAAAAAAAATATAGAAACGTCTTTTCCTATTTTCTCCGTCTTTATGTGAATCCTTGTTAAATTGGATCTCCTGAAGAGCTTCACGGGATACCTTAAGATCTACCTCCAATGTATCGTCACACCAATTTAGGACCCAAGAATGCCTTTGTTCAATTTTCTAGGAAAATTGGCTTCCTATATCTACAAGTAATTGGCAAAGTCTCAGGAGAGAAAATATTTTTAAAATATGTAGGACAAAGAAATCTAAATTAGGTCGCATCGACATTGTTAGAAGTTTTGTTTTCATATCCACAGTATGCGTTCAACTAGCATTGTTTAATTTATTAAAGAAAACATTTCTTTTAAGTTGTAAGAAAAGATACTCTGCTTCAGAATGAACTGGTTGAATCCTTTTAGATTCATAAATCTTTGCTATCAAGTTCGGAATTCAGAGATATTCAAAAAGTGAAATCCAGAATGAGGATTCGAAATACAAATTTTCTGTGATTTTTGGAATTTCAAAATGTCAGCATTTTGAGAATTTTGTGATGCAAAAATGTCGCAATGTCGGAATTCCAAAAACAAAATCGTACGTTTAAGAGTATCGAATTCCTGAATTGACTTGGAACTGCCGAAAACTTACTTTCAAGGCTAAAGAACACAATCGACGAAAAAATAATCCATTAATAGATAGAAATTGTTAGTCTCTACAAGTCTACTGATCACAAGTTCGATTCCCACCAGAATGGTTCTAAGTTTACTTTACTAAATCTGCTGTCACGTCGTTAGAAGCTCTTGAAATAGTTTGGGAAATTAATAACAATTTACTCTCTCTCCATGAGTCAGCTAAAGGATTTATTTCTTAAGGTAAAATTCCCTTTGAACTAACTGAACCAAAATAACTTGCTTATGTTATAATAAGGGTGTATATTAGTTATCTTCTCTGTAAAATATAGAAAAATGTGGGGCAGGATCTTCTGTCTCCGAAACTACGAAATGGATTAGATAGAAATAAGTCCTTAATAGTAACGTTAATATTCAATTATTGGGAAATCTAATATATGACGTCACAGACTTTTATGACTAACGCTAGAAATTTCTTCAGACAAAGACGGAACCTAATACTTAGGTGCTAGTTACCTAATTTCGACTGAAGGTCGACTCTTCTCTGCAGATTGACATGTTACTAGGTGAACAGTGCTGCCTTTTGATGCGCCGTAGTGGAACCAACATGGAACCTGCTGGCAGGAACAATAACTTGGATAGATTGCTTTTTGATTCGCATTACTTGCAACGACAAGTTTGCCCAGAACATCATTAAAATCACGAACACGATTTTGAGATGCCCGTTTTGTATATACCACCATTCAACAACATTGACCAACTTTCAAATATTGGCCATCGCGTTTCCCAGATCTCAATCAGAATAGTTGACGTCAGCGAGATCGAACCTGTGTTGTATCTTCTTAAGAACGTTCCCCACTAGATCCCATGTATTTATTATTGCATGTTACCACAGACTATCATTTAATATCCCATAGCTGCAAGAAACTTCTTAAACCACTTCATCGATATTTAAGAAAATAAGCAACTCTTAGAAGATAAAATGATCGCTTTGACGGCTTCCAAATAATTGCTTAGAGTGAGAAAATCTGGGAGAAGAAACACCAGATCAATACAGGAAGTTAATAACACTTCAACGCTTCAGCTTTCAACAGCGTAACCTTTGAGTGACTAACATGTTGATATATTGTGTCTCGGCAAAAAGGAAGCAAACTTCTAAACACCTTGAGTTTGATATCAGACTGCTGCAGACACCTTTTACTTCCCGTCTTCAAATTGATTTATTGGATCATTCATCTGCAGTGCTCGTATAATAGCTTATTTGAAATACAGTCAATGACGTGGTAATGTGTCGAAAGATTTCTACGTATTTTTCTTTCCCATAAATCGCCCACGAGTGAAGTAAGATTGCAATAGGTAACGGATATTGCGTTGCAGTGATGTGAAAAACAAAACGTGTATTTGAGTGCATTATTTAAGTTACGGGTATTTGATTATTTTAGTGGTCAATAGATGTTACCACCGCTACTAAGTTGTGCTGCAGGTAACACGTTGACTCAAGTTTAATATTTTTGTAATATTTCCTTTAATTTATAATACCAATAAATGTTTTATGTCATTTACTGTAAAGATTTTCATTTTGTAAACTATATTTGGTATGCGAAGTAAGTAAAATATAATTTAGCCATATCTAAATAATGTTATCCGTTCTATGAAGTTGAGATGAAAGGCACTGTGAGTACATTCATTTCCCTCTGACAGTAGAATTTCAGGTGTTCGCATCGTTTCACTGTTTTAGCTACATTTGAACGAGTTTACAAGACTAGACTGATCTATATCAAGCAAATATTTCTCAGTCAGAGAGGTAGACATGTTCAACACCTTAGTGACTATCCAAATAGGTCGTCCGACCTTCTAATTCATTGTTACTTTACTGTTCGTTGTGACTGAGAGACAGACTATCAATCATTGATACCGATCGAACAGACCAAAGCAGAACATTCCTTCCACCTGTTCTTCCCAAACCATCATCATCTACCAATCTTCATTTCGCTATTCTTGGAACCATTCCAAAACGGAGACCCTACATCGACAACCATGCATCGCCTTCATGTTCCAGATCCTGTTCTCCAGTTCCTTGACGACGAAGCAGCTCCAGTTCGCCACCACAGAAGAAGCAACATACCGTTAGCATTTCTGACTTCAACAAGGTACATTCTATGGAAGACATTTTTTTTTTCATTTTGGGGACCCACCTTCCACCCCTGTCTCTATGCATTCTTTGCACAAAATGGGTTGTGCACTTCCAAGGGGGTGCAGCACGAGCAGTTATTCGCTCTCCCCATTTTGGGACAGGCAGTCCCTAGAGATTCTCGGATTGCCGGTGTTCCGACAGTCCGAGAAGCTCCTTTGTTCCCTCAGTTTTGACCTCGGGTGGTGCGGGACGAACTTTGAACCAGGCGTCCAGAATGTTCTCCCGGTCTTTATTCCTAAATTTGGAATTTTTCTTGGGGGGATGCCCTACCATTATCTTTTATTTGCAATTTTATACAGAAAACATTTAACATATAGAACAACACACATACACACAAGGACAGCACAACATAGACGTCGACTCAAGATGGTTTCTTCTTCTTTTTCTGAAACGATAAGAAAAAGGGGGAGGGAAATGAAGCTAGACTGCAACGTAAGTGTTACTGAAATGTTCTCACAAAGTTTTTGCTGGTCCGTTCTGTTTTTCCATTTCTGGTTCCCTTCCTCCTTTACTCACGAAGTTTGTCTTGTTCCTCAAGTCACAATCACATCACACACATAACACTTACAGGCTAATATATTTAAAAGTGCTTGAATATTTGTGTCCCGGATTCCAAGTCACTCACATTTAGTTTCTGTTTTATTTATTTTTTTCGGTTTCTTGTTTTAATCTTCTATTATATTTTGCCTCCCGTCACCAGTCACACACACGCACACTACTACTTAAGCGTCTCTTGCTGTCTGATTCCTGCAGCAAGGCACCCACCAGGACACCGCTGGTTTCCAGCGGTCATACACTCGCTCACTATTACACACTTTCACTGATCTTGATTTTATGCACTATTGTTGATTTAGTTATTATTTTAATTTTTCTTTTTTCTTTTTTGGAGTTGTGTTATTGGTTTTAGTTTGCTTAGGTTATGTATTTCAGTTTCGGATTGTTCTAGTTCCCGGATTGTTCCATCCCGCCTGCTGAGAGCGAAGTTTACGCTCGTCGAGCCGGCCGCGCAAACGCGCCTCGCCCGCAAGGTCCGCGTCACGTTTCCCTCCATGCGGTATCAGCTCCCTAACCTGTTTTCTATTGGTCAGCCTCTGGTCTTCGCCGCGCCCGGCCTCGGTCGCCTCCGGATATAAATTTCCTTCTGTGATACTCTGTTACTTTTTGGGTTATCTCCTGCAGAACAATCGCCAGTTCTGGTGTTCTCAGAACTTCAGCGATTTCCATATCCTCCAGGAGAGTTCTTTGTTCGCCAGCCAGGTTTTCTGTTTCTTCGCATTTTAGCATTACGTGTTCCGGGGTAGCGACCGACCCACAGGCGCGACACAGGTTATCCACTATATTCATACCTTTCAGTTTCCGCCTGAATGGACCATGTGCCGTGAGGAAGTGTAACAGTAACCAATCTATGGAAGACAGTGACCAATCTTCACTTCGCCAAGTACCAACTATTACATCAACGTATTTATACCTGCTCTCCAACTACTATACTAAGTTCCAGACGCCTAACCTCCTGTTGTAACAGCTTCAAAAGTATATTTCCCGAGACGCCACAATTAGACTCATTCCCAGGACCTCCTGAATGCGAAGTCAACGCTATACTAACTGAGCCACTGCCGATTGGTGCAAATTATTTTGAAATGTATTGTTAAACACACTACAGGAAACGAATTAGTGAAAATGGTGCAATGAACACCACCAGTACACATATTTGGAGGAGATATAGGCATCCACTCCTCTTGCCGTCAATTGAAGCTCTAATACTAAATATGGTGCAGATTGATTAAATTAAATTGATTTCTAACCTTTAGGCATCTAAGGCTCAGATCGGGATAGGGTTGGGGAAAGTATGCGAGAGTGAGTCAGCCAAACCGTAAGTTAAAATTACTATGCCGGTATTTTTAGTGTAATTGAAAACAATTCTGGGGAAATCTCCATGAAGATAGCTGGCCACTAGTATGTGCCCCCAGGATCTCCGGAATGCAATGCCAAGGCTCTACCAACTGGGCTACGTCCAAAGTTTTCCTTTTCTCTTTCTCTTCTACATTGTTATGTAATAAAATGGGGATTCCTATCTCACTTAGAGTCTTCTCATACTCTTTGTGAAGCTGTTAAGCTCTTTACTGTGCTTACTTTCTTTTGATATTTCTGTATTTAATGTACCTTGCCGTTGGATCAGTTTTGTACATATCTACAAATTTCTTCCATATGCACTATCTCATATTACATTTCGACCACTCATTAGAGATTGTCATTCTTTTCCTCTGCGAACTAGAAATATTCTAACTCTATCTTCCAAATTTCATAATTTTTCTCCCTGTATATCCGACCGTATCTTCCTATTATTCCTATTTCTCTTTCATTGCGTTTCTGTTATATCAGTTTTTATTGCCTTCTCTTTGAAGTTCATTGTTTCGTTTTCTTAACACCTTTTAACCGCTCCATTTATTGTTTCTTTCAATTTTTCCAAGATGTCTTCTGTAATTAATTTTTCTTAAATTTTATCATTTCTTCTCTTGCATGAAATAAACAATGCTTTAAGTTACTTGACGTTGTTTTGCAATTTTAATATTTTCCATCAAACGTTTCTCAAAATTTCAATATTATTTCCTCCTTATTCCACTTCTCCAGTACTGACTTCATTTCTGTATTTTCTTTTCGTATTTTCTTCAATTTTTTTATGTCTACTTCTGTCAGGACTACGAATTACTTTCCCAAGATAAGACGAAAATGGTTTCACAATCTTTTTAATCTCACACCAGTCTTTATTCTCTTTCTTCCTCTACAGCACTGCCATTTTGAAATACAGAAATTCATAATTTTTCATTTTCATATGTGCTAACCATTAGCTCACAGTTGTCTTACTATTTGGTTTATGAAGAATACCACAGAAGCTTGGCTTCCAAAAGAATATGAAATAATAGTTTACTTTATATAACGAGTTTCTGTGTTTGTTTCTCTGGATGAAACTATTTTTCTCGTCTCTAGAGAAAGAACTGAAAGCAAAAGATTAAAGGTGACGATGGTTTCTTTTTTTCAAAACGCAAAATTGAAATGTATTAAGCCTTAAAAATACAGGCCATATTTCTGAATCTCTGTCAAATAAATCCTGAAATGACGCAATCATTAAAGACAGGAGGAACCAAGTCTTCGTATCCTAAGAGAACACGAAGTGCTTTGAGGTATTTTGTGTAAAATGAAGGAAGGTAAGACAGCCTTGCATTTCTACCAAGCCTTCCTCCGCCTTAGCTACTTGAGGGTACTTAGTAACGACGACATTAACCAAGCATACATCTATTTCCTTTGCTTCGAGAGCAATATCTTTTGGAGACGACAGTTAATTTAGTTAACTTAGCTACTAATCATTACTGTTAAAGTCTTCCCTTTGCGTGTGTGTTTGTCCCAATACCAAAGGCAACAAGAAACATAATCCTTTTGACAAACTGTATCTTACTGCACAGAAGAAGACGGCAGCTTATGGGTAATTAGATCCCTTCATAGCCAACGTTTCTTGTCAATATATACAGGAAAGGTTATTTGTCGCTTAAATAATGCTGTCAGATGAAACTGATTGGATTACTTCCTCCTTCTCTTCTGGAAGCCTCAGCTTCATTATAAGTCTATACTTAATTTTGAGTTGCAAATTCCTCAATGTTCCCTCAAGGCATTGTCCTGGTTACACGTTCTTTACTGTTACCTCAAGAAGTTGAAACTTTGTTTCTTCTAAGTTCACCGTCTTTCTATGATCTCTCACGCTAACAAATAGACAATGATGTAGAAATGCTCAGTTACTTCCAATTAGCTTTTTTAAGCACAAGTGTCAGGCGTGGTTTTTCCTCAGTCAGTCCCAATTGTCTAGATTGTGTCGGGTTTAAGTGTCAAAATTGACTAGGGACCATCATGGACTCAGTGTCCGGGTAGGTGTGTCATATATGTGTTGTTATGTTAGTAGAGAATAGGTATTTAATATAATGTTAAGGTAAGGGAAAGATTAAATCTAAACACTTGAACTCGAATAGGTAACATACTAAAATCTAAGAGACTATGTTTAACTCTTAACGAGATTTAGAAGTGTGACGAATTCCAAGTTTACAACTCACCCCTTGACACTCACCTTATGCAAAGGGAAGAAATCTCAAAGCAACAGAGCTCCTATCAAAGTCAAGAGCCTAAGTCTAACTGACCTTTCACTTCTCCCTTACATAGGTTTATATACCATCTGCTGAGATGCATGTTAGAACATGAATTTCCGCAATTCATTGTGATCTGGCCTCACACAGTCGTGACATATGCCTGAGTTTGTAACGCTGTGTGATGTCAAATTCTGATTCCATGTGGTGCAATATTCAAGAGTCGTCATGAAATATCAGATCTAGTTTTCTGGTTACCGATGTCCTTAATATGTTGCCTTTGTTTATTAAACATATCTTTTTATACGATTTATTTCTGCGCATATTGTTTTAGAGCGGACTTGTCGTCGCTCTACAATGAGATGGTCTGAGCGACCGTCAAATTTTAAAAATGACGATTCGAATCAACTCTTTAACGGCTGTAAAGCGCACAGTGGTTAATTCATTTCAGAAGCATTACTGGTTGCACAATGATTTTCATTAGAAGCAGGTATTAGCAATTGCGTCTCAATAAGGCGTTGTCTCATTTCACAAGCAAACATACTGATGGGGCAGAAAAACTAGTTATGATTTTTTCCCCTGCGTCATGATTAGGATATCAAAATATGAGTGCATGTAAGTTTTAGCAATCGAAGTGCAATTGTTTTGGGAGATGTTGATGATAAAATAGCCAAATTCTTGTATGATGAGAGTAATATAAAAGTGTTGAAATACCATCATACTTTTAAATTCCTCAAAGAAATGGAAAGCATTACCAAACTATGGCTCAGTATATAGTTTTGTATAATAGAAGCACACTCTTCCTGGAGGTATGCACGACTATGTTAGTGCAGAGAACTCCTGTTAAAAACGAGACGTTTGGTCACCCCGTAATACGTTACCCACTCAACACTCAACAGCCCAGAGCATGACCGTTACATCCTACCAGATATTTGCTCCAATAAAAATCAGGCCAATAAAGAACGGAAATACGTGCCTCTTGAGGGTGTTTGTTTGTCCATCTTAATTTTGAACCAAGATTTATTTATTGCTTTCAGGTACATGAGACTTAGGACATGTGGAGAGAATGTTGGAATATAGTCGGTCGGTCAGTGCCTAGTTTGACAGAGAAAAGTCTCTGGAGAAACCTCAGCTAGGATAGGTGACCGTTCGGTTCGTTCGCAGAATCTTCTGATTGTTAATCCAACTGAGCTACGGCCACTCAATGTTAAGTAGGGACTGAGACCTAGATACAAATTATTGTTGTATGTTAATTGCAAAGCAGGAACTGACCACACACACCAACTCTAAGCTGCTAATTGTGTGGGACGTTGTCCTAATAGAGACATGTGTTTGTCCTAATAGACAGTAGTAAAGAACAGTTGAGAGACAAAATGCAATTCTTAACAAAACATTCTTTCATGTGCGATACATTGTGCAGATGCGCACTGGTTGAGAGAGAAAGGCAGAGAGAGAAATAGAGAATAAAATAAGTTAGCAACGCCCTGTCTATTTCGAAGAATGAAACTTGCTTCCCTCGCTTTGAAACCCACTCTGAACAATTCAAACGTTGTTACGAGACCGCTCTTTCATAAGTAAATACCTTTTGTTCTTGACAACTTTCAAACAACACAATGATTTCGTAGTTATAACTTTTATTGTTACTGAAAGTACTTCGTTCGCGGTTAGAAGGCGGCTTCTAAAGACAACAAATGAGTTTGACATCTCCTTGTCTTCTTCCAGAATTCCAAATTGTTGCAAATATTCAAGTGATTCAGAAACCTTTTCAAACAATTCATTCATGGAATTAATTTGTCACGATTAATGAAATACATGAGCTAGCATTCGCAAACAGTTTTATAGTAGTGTCTAGTGTATCAGTCTATCTATCAAACAGATCTAGTACCAATTTAGTTAAACGGTCATTTATAGACAGAATGATTACAAAATATATCTTGCACAGAGATTTTACATTTTTGCCTCTGAGCGCCTCTTTAGTGCTGAGATAAACAAATTGTATTTGTAAATACCAGAGCTGAAACTAGTCACCAGGCCAATCGGGTCATTCGAGTCAAGGTTTGGACAGGGCTTTGTACCTGGGCTGATCTGGTGCCCCAATGTAGACCTGGTGATCCGGAGCACAATGCGGAGTTTATAAGTTATTTGCGTTTGAACAGTGTTCCTTTCAGGGGTGGCAAGAACCGGAGATGTTATTCTAGAGCACAAAAATTACGACACCGAAATTTCGAGTTAATTATATTTTCCAGGTGGGGTCAATTGGGTCAGGATTCGGACCGGGTCGCTTATTTTCGGGTCAGTCCGGGTTACCAAAATGACCTGGTTTCAGCTCAAGTAAATACTTGTCATCTTCATGTCGTTCTACGTCATCTTATTAATATTTCTGTTGTTCTTTGCTTATTCTGTTAATGTTTCAATGTACAATAGTTGCCATGTGCTGTATTGGAATAAATTAATCGACATTTTCAAAACCTATCACTATTTAGGAACTTATATAGAACGCTATCATTAATTCTGCCATCATTAAACAATCTAGAAACCTTCACATTTTTGCGTGGCTTGTTCTCCAAAATGTTTAAATGCTTTCCAACACCCTACGATATGAATGTTTTCTCTATATGACACATGTTAGTTTGTCGCTTACTTTCTTCAGCACTTCTTCATTTCTTGCCTTCTGTATAAAGCTGATTTTTTCATTCTTCTCCAGTTCCACACTTCAAAGGTTCCCAGTTTTCTTTTTTCATTCTCTCCTAGAGCTCACGATTCTGACCATACAACATAACACTCCACACAAAACATTTAATCAGCCTCTTCCTCAACTCTTTGTTCAACGATCCGCAGAAGAGACTTCATAGTAAACGCTTGTCTCACCATCGCTATTCTCGTCTTCATCTATTTTTCATATCTTCACTTTGAAAGGACACATCCGTACATGTGACGGCCACGCATGTATGAAGATAAATAAGCATGTATTTATAACCCCGGTTAGGAAAATGTTACAGAGATGCAATTTTGTATATATAAACTATATTACATTTACTTGTAATTCTAAAAGTTTCAGTTTTCTACTGTATGTAGTTACAAAGATAACAATGTTTTTACCACAGCAATGTGTAATTTTTCTGCATAATGCATAAGCATTTGTATACGTCACCCTGTACAACTCGGGCGAGATGCTTTTTGGAACAGTATGTCCGCGAACTTATACACTATTTTGTTGTAAATAGTTAGCCTAGTATGTTGTCTAGGTGATGTGAGATTGTGCTTCTGATTGGTCTAATATTAACTGGACTAGAGCCAATTAGATATTGTTATGTGTTTAAAATATTGTGTTAAAATCTATATAAGTAATTGTAGAGCCAGTTTGGATTATTGGGCATTTGTGGAAGGTTCCTCTAATAAAGATTTTATGTTGATGTCTTCTGGGATCTAACCATTGGTTTTATTTTGCTGTAGTTAGCTGTTGATTATTAAGTATACAACAATCTTAGTGAGCATGGTTGGATCTTGAATAGCTTTGAGCAGACTAAAATATTGAAGTAAAAATCACTTAAGTAAAGTCATTGCTTTACAACTTAGAATGCTTCCCAAGTACTTGAAGCTGGTTTACTTTTTCTCTTCCAGTTTACGCTTTTCTCATTCCATGTTCCTGACAGCTTTCCTCCAGCTATTATAACATCATCTTAAGTGATGTCTCATTTTCTGCAACAAGAACCGTATCTTTTGCAAGACTCATGCATTTTATTCATCTTTCCCCGGCCGTAAAGCACCCTTCTCTTTCAAACATCTTCTAGACATATATTAAGTAAAGTGAGCGAAAGACAACATACTTGTCTCACCTCTGGATTAATTTCTGTTCTTTCTGATACGTTCGTCGTCCACTTTTACTCTTGTTCTCTAAGATACTTACAAGTTTCTTATAAATCTTTGATCCTTCCATTCCGCCACCTGCATTCTTCAATATTCGTATTAAGATGTCAAGGATTTCCTAGATTCTATTTCGTATTTCCTAAGTTCAGTCGTTTCCACGAAATTATACTTCACAAGCTTATAAGAACTTTGTGGTCAGTCTTATATACTATGTAACAAATTAGTCAATACGAAAGCACCGGAAAAGATAGACTCAAGTCAGAGCAAGGAAAACTTTCTCCTTAAACACAGAGACGTCACATTTTGACTGCACTTTCCCCGTTAATTTTCTATAGTTTGACTACACTACTTTATCCACGTATACGTTGACACATTTGCATGTTCTGGTTATATCACTGAAGGCTTAACTTTTCTTGTTGATTTCTCTTGTTTTCACGGATTAAACTTGACTGATTCATCCTCCTGCTGGACTAAAGAGAAACAGTAAAAAGAATTAACTGTTTAAAGGCTTACAGTTTATGAGAGACTCAAATGCAGAGCTGAAATATTGAGTATATAATGCATGGGCTAAGCTACAAAAACGGAGATTCTGAGATTTTCGGCTTAATGTGTTCTTTGTCACAACCTCAACACATATTTTAACTCTTCAAACTCTCAGGAGATGTTCGGCTGAATATGAAGGCAGTGGATTACCACGGTGAAGTATTTATGAATGGACTGAGAGGGTTTGAAATCATTAGAAACAAGCCTTTAGCTTGATACAACATGTCAGACGGACACAGAACGTGAGTGGCTGGCAAAGCAACAAAAACTTCTTTCTACGAACGGAACCGAACTTGAACGTTGGATCAAGTCAATTAAAAAGGAGGGGGGGGGGCGTGTAGAGAAACTACATACGAATCTCTAATTTCTTTATTATTGATGTAACAAATTTTAAAAACAGACTTTTTACTTACTCCAGCTGTGACCAAAAGAATGCGCAGTTTCGAAGGTGTGTGAATTTCTAGCAGTTACTAGAATTAGGTGATCTTCAGCAATGGTGCTACACAAAATTCCAATTCTACCTCAAGCAACTTCAATTTTACAAATGGTCTACATTACTCAAAGATATCCTAAGACAATTTTAGCTTCTAGGACAGAAGAGACAAAAATAAAAAATAACCGTCAACTGTGGTGCCTGTTTTTACAATTCTTGTACAGTAAATTAAACTACGCTGTACGTACGAGGTGTTATCAAATAGTTCCGAGACTAGTTCTATGTCAGACTCAAGTACAGGATGCGCGCGCATCGGGTGACTTTTGCCAGTGAGTGTGCCGGATAGTGTGTACACAGGCAGTTGTATTACGTTTCTTTGACGATGTGAACGAGTACAGCACGTTAAACTGGGCAAACCAGAAACGGAGCCCTTTAAAATGATTCTTCAACAACTCTTTGGAAAAGAAACAATGATCCTTCGAGTGCCGCGCCTGCTTCAATCGTGCAGTGTCACTTGAAGACGACCAGTAGTAGATTGTCCATCTACGAGTACAACGTTTAGCTAAACTTATAAACATTGTTCGTAAAGATTGTCGAAGAACCATACAGAACGTTGGTAACCATGATAATATTTCATATTGGATAGTTAAAGCCAGGGCCGTATTTAGCCCTAGGCCCGGGACTAGGGGCGCAACTTTTACAGGGGTACACATTACAAGAAAAAATGGAAATCGCTATTAAAAACGTGAGACAAAAATATTTAGTAAATACTGCATATGGACCATGTAGGGGAGCTCCAAACACCATCACCCTTGACCTGGGTGATCCCTTGAACATAACTACCTTCAGGTAATTTAAAGTTAGATTAATCTACATTAGAAATAATAAACAAACATTAGTGTTTATATTAGGAATATTATTTATTCCTATTTTTACATACAGAGCGTGGCAGTCATCTATACCCCTGCCAATGGACAACAGGTACTTTGTGTTGAAGGACTCTACATACACGAAGGCGTAATTTACGCTAGATTTTTTGTATACGAGAAAACCTAAGTTATTTTCTGCACCTGACTCTTCCGGTCCTCGATGGGTAGGAACCGTGCGTTCGAATCCTGCAGCTGACCATCCGCGTCCTGACAACGGTTTTCCAAAGTTTCTTTCAGTTTCACGACACGAAGGTCAGGACAGTACCTTAAGTAAGACACTGGTCGCTACTCTTCCATACCATTTCCCGGTTTGGTCCAAAGATGGCTGAAAATATTAAAGATTTCAAAAAATATCCTAGCCTGTCTTTTATAACAGTAGAAACAAGACTTATTTTCTCCCTAATTATATGCTCAGGAGAAAAATATTCCCGGAGATCGTGTTTAACATTCAACGTGGCGAATGAGATTGCAGTGTCGCGTTTGTTCATTCCTAGAGATATGAAGTTATTAGCTTCTAGGTGTGACGTATTGACGGGTGGGCCAATATACCGACTAATAAATACACTGGAGGATTCAATTCTGTAAACCTACGTTTCTTTTTTTCCTTTATAAAGAGAAGTAGCAAAATGGAGGAATCAATAAATGTTAAATAGCGAGGAGAACATGTGATGACTTTACCATTGCTGTTGAAATTATCTCCTGTATTTATGTATCATTAATACTCATGTATTTTGTTTAATTTACTTTAAAGTGTTTTTGTGTGAATAAAAATAGTTTGTATTATCTTCTTGTTCAGTGAAATTAACACATGTTCTACAAGTAGCCTACAGTAATTTAATTGAAGTTGTTCATTGTAGGACTATGTATTTAATGCCAATATTTTATTAATAATATTGAACAGTATTTTATAAATGACATCAGAAGAGTTGAATTTTTATTATTATCATTAAATGGGAAGAGAACGGAGAATAATAATTTGTCATCATGTGAAGATGGGAAGGGAAAAGGACGGGAGGGGTGAGGGGAAGAGAAAAGGAAGCTGAGGTGCTGGAAGTCATGGGCCTAGGACGCCTAGATGCATAAATCCTGCCCTGATTAAGACAATTCTCACGTCCCTTTTGAATATCACAGCCCACACCGCTTTCAAAATGCATGCGTTTTGCGTCCGCAAGAAGACGATATTTGCTCTCCACCTCCCCTACTCCCTGGCTTTGGACCCTTACGACTCCCTCTTCTACTAAAAAAATGAGTCTGAGTGCTAGTTGCTTTGACATTGTCAATGAGATTCAGCGCAAGTCTCAGATTTGTTTACCTGGGAGCTCTCAAACAATAGCAAAGGTTCTTAGAGCGGTGTATCACTGCACAAAGAGACTATTTAAAGGAGATTGCGGGTGACCTAACGCAAATGAAGTATGTTCTTTCATATATATATAGACCTAGTCTTGGAACTTTTGACAGCAAATTTTACATACTTTGTTTTTGTATTATATATATTTCTATCTATTTATTCTACTCATTTATTTTACTATAGGGTAGCCTGGGTCTACTTCGATTAAGGGACTATGGATTAGAAGGATAAAACAGGTCAATGCCGTAACGATTTGTGAGAGTTTCAACCAATAGTACTTTAGTAGATAGTATGAGGATAACAAATCTCACACAGCATGACCTATTTCTTCGACTAATCGAAACAGGCCTAACCTATGTGATTATATTCATTACTTTAAAAATTGTATGGTACATCTCAGAAAGTAAGTTAAGTTTTATTCAATAAATGTTGTTCGCGCAATTGGAATAGCATAAAATCAAGGCTAAATTCTAATATCCTGTTGTTGTAAATTAATATAGATCCCATTCCCAAGAAAACAGAATTGACGTACGATTCACAATTACAGTAAACCACTGACTGTAATATATCAACAGCGGATGTTACATATTTTTTTAACAGTTATAGTTTTTAACAGTTACATATTTATAGTTCTCACATGAGAATTCTACATATTTCAGTATTCCAGAAAAGCGAAAAAAGACAACTATCACACGTACAATTGCTCCTGAAATCACGTGCTATAAAATATTTCTCAGAAGGACAGGAAATAACACCCAGATTAAAAGATCAAGATATTACCACAGTAGATATTACGCATACGAGAACAATCGATTATTTCAGAATCCAGGAAGATTATATTTCAAGCCAAAATTCTGTTTCAATGTAAATAAAAAGACCAACAAGTAAATTCGAGAGCGAAAGTTTTGACTCTGAATTTTATATGTTTGGTTAGTTTCTACAATAGATAGATTCTCGTCGAAACCAATCTTCAATAGAACTTTGTGATAGACTTTGCCACCATTGAATTTTATTTCACGTAGCGTTTAAAGTTTTCACTAATTGGTTTCTGACTAACAATTTCAAATTGCTTCGGCAACGTGCTATAGCTATTTCAAGTGATTAATTGTACAAGGAATATTTCCTCAATTAATTCGAGTACTACATCAGAGTTCAACAGGTTTGAACCTAGAACCTCAGTTAGCACACCCAGTCAGTCTTTGGGTGAGTTTGTTATGTCTCGACTAAATTTTTTATGGAAATTGGAAAGTAGAAAATGTCAGATGTTATTAGATTAAGTGATATTTGATTAATTATTTGTTATATATAATATGTAACGTCACTAACGTTTGTTCCATAAATTCAGTGTTTTCGCCTCCCCTGAATTACATTATATAGAATCACCATTTTTGCCATTTAGAGAATTATATTTTATATTTAACGCTATGGATTCGAAAATTAATATTATCCGCAATAAATTAAAACAAAAATCATAACTTTCAAACAGATAAGATTAGGGGTTCGGCAAGATGGCGTCGTGGCGTCGACATGACGCCAAAATCTTCTGTGTAAATTTAACAAAAATCACACCTTTTTGGACTTGTGCAGAGGGAAATCTCAATAGTTAATGTTTGTGAAAATCCAATACACCATCCACCTTAGGATTTTTCTTCAAAATTAAAAGTTTAGTGCATCGTCAATCAATATTTGTGGGCTGCTGATAGTGATGTGGAAAGATCGGAATGTGTTGCAAGATGGTCGCCATGACAATGAATCAATAAACTACTAACGAACAAGAATAATGACATACTATGACGAAAAAACATACTAATAATGATTAACAATGATTATAAATAACAAATATAACATATATTATATAACAATGTTTTGATTTAAATAGCTTTAAAGCTGGGATTACTTAATACTAATGAAACTTAAAACAAGCCCTAAAAACTATTACATGTGTTTCGACCAATGAGGCTTATAAGCTTCGGTTAATTATTAAGAAGAAGAAGAAGACAGATAAGATTAAATGATAACAGACTTAATTATCGCTATGGATCAAAAACAATGTGAATTCCGCGTTTATTGATAAAAGAACAAAATTAATGTGTGTGTGTATGCAAGGAAAACCTAATTTGGAAAGCAAGAATTGAACATTAAAAACTATTATACATGTGTGTATATAAGTAAGATTTGATGTGTATCATGTGACAATGTGACGGCACTCAATTAGGAGTATATAAGCGGGTTCCGAGCAGTTCAGAATCAGAACTCCCTGGGCTACGGCCCAGACCACATCAAGCTCTCTGCTTGATGTTTTCTTCTTTGGACAACAGTCCACTAATAAATCATTATTATCTTAACACTTCTTTAAATATTCTTTACTAGGCTTGTGCTTATTACATTGCTTTATCGCCATACGTTCTATTCATCTTTATTATCATTCTCTCTTATTACCTCATTCTCCAACTCCAGAACGCCTTCAGCCAGACGGGTCGGGGTATCTATTTACCTTGTCCTGTGAATGCACGCCTTCTGTCAGGTGGGCAATTACAATAGGTGCTGAACGCCTACAGCCATGTGGTCAGTTGTTCACAACCTTTCTTAGTTTAGGAACACCTTCAGCCAGGTGGGCCGAAACTATTTACCTATCCTAAAGGCAGCTGAACGCCTTCAGCCAGGTGAGCAGTTGTTTTCCTTGCTTTTTCACGCCTTCAGCCAGGTGAGAAGGAGTCCTCAACCTTCCTTGGTATATTGAGTTGCCTTCAGTCAAGCAATCGTATACTAATGTTCCAGGTTTGCGGGTGCCTTCAGACAGGCAAGCGGGAGCCTTCAACCATCCTAATAACGGTTGCACGCCTTCAGCCAGGTGAGCAGTCGTTTACCTTGCTTTTGTATGCCTTCAGCCACGCAGACAAGAGAACTTGTCTTTCCTTGGTATACTACATGCCTTCAGCCAGGCAGGCGTATGCTACTCATCATATTTCCTTAGCTTCTCTTCCGTATGTCTTAATGTGTAATTACTAATACAGATTTGCCTTTCAGCACTGGAGATAGCGTTCGGTGATCTCACATCCAGAAAGCCGTTCGTTGCAAAGTATAGTTATCATTGTATTAAGTATATTGAGCATACAGACTCCTGGGGAGCTCTTCGTCTGGTACGTTACAAATAGATTCTAGCCAGTGAATCAATTATTATGAAACATAACAATACCGTACATGGAAATCTCTGAGTTTGATTATTGCCTCCTTATTTAACGGTGTATATCACCCCCGCCATCTTGGTATGACGTTTTTATTGGTTCACATACAAATTGTTTTACTAGTCATAAGTCTCTCAGGAGCGTAATTTTTAACTCCTGTTATCGCCTAGTGTTTCGTCATGTTTCCTTTGACTCAGGCTGTTTTATAGAAATGCAATATTTTACACACGAACAGTATAATTTCCCGTTGACATATTATAATTTATATAGCAAACTATTAATAATACATTATACTCATATATTTGAAGAAACTTCACAAACCAAAACTCTACAAGAGTCAAAATAACCACCAAGGAAAATTTCGTGAAAGCGGAACTTGAATATTCTACTTCTGAGAGACGTAAGACGAGTAAAACGATTCCCATGGAAATCAATGGAAAGGTCATACCAAGATGGTGGAGATGAGCTACACCGTTAAGTCCTGAGCCACATACTAAAATACTCTAGTAATTACTTGACGTAAGATAGTTTAACAAATTTGGTGACAAGATCGCTCTCTTACTTGTTCCCACGGTTTCTTTCAGGCATGCTTTTGGAGGTGGGAGGACTTTTCCCCTGGAGGTTTACAGCCGCCTCACCTAAAGAATTAGTCTCAACACTTGTATTACTCACATGTATACTAAAATACGTATAGAATAACACATTCTATAAATATTATTGATGTTATCTTGAGTAAGGAAGCACGACATATTATTAAGTAACATTATTGATATTTTATATTTTAGCACATTGGAGTCAACATGCATTTTTGTCCCCACGAATCCCCTGAATAAAATCTTCTGGAAGAGACACTGTTTGTTCCCCCAAAATAGGACTGTGACACTAAACAATATGTTAGTTGTATTTTATGGTTTATGATTTAGTACGTTATTTTTTTGTTCTCGAAAAAGATTTCTAATGACAATGACTTTGTTCGCCTTACGTTATTTAGACTTGCGAAAACTTTTATGGAAAGGCTCTCCTTTCGTATAGTGAGAGGGGGTGGTGGTTTTATTGGTATCGAGAGGTCGTAGATGAAACGATATATAAACAGTTAAAGAACTTAAAAACAAAATGTCATACCGTTTTATTTCGCAAAACTATTTCCTATATTTGACTTCGTATACTGAAAACTACTGTGTTATTGCAATTATTTCTGTCACCTTGATGAAAAACAAAAGGTCACTGCCCTCACATAATTAGACCTGTTTGTTGATAAAAAATTATGAAGAGATGAGAAGAGGCAGATGTTTACCTTTTTAATGGATTCTATTTATACAGGTTTCGTTGAAATCTCTCTCTCTCTATCTATCTCTCTCTCTCAATGTAACGCGTATGGGTGGATGAGTACACCATGTATGCTATTATTCAGAGCCAGCGGGGATTTACTTGGATTGTACTGTACAGCCTACACAAACGGGTGAACTGAATAATTAAGTTCTTTATTTAAAGAGCTTTCCTAGTCCAGTGGTATAAGTTGGAAATTATATATCAGCAGTGCGAACACGATACGGGTTTCATTGTTTCTTAAGGTGGAGAATTCAGACTCAGTGTTATCTGGTTGGTTCCCATCACAATATTCACCGCAAAATGTTCAAAATTTCTCGATTTTTGTAAAGAAAAAAATATATATCCCACGCGCTAATTTGATTTTCAAATTGTTGTGCAACATCTATTTTGGCTAAAAAGAGAAAGCAATGAGTGTTGAGAGGAAGAAAGAAATAACACATTCAGTCATATGAGCCTGGTAAAAATGATATACTAAAAAAAATCTGTTTTCAGTTACGTGCTTAAAGCCAAACTTAATGAAAGAAGGAAGATAGGTTAGTTTGTGATCATACCGAAGTTAATTATGTCCTCCTTTTCTCAACAATAAACAATAAAATAGTATTCATTTACGGAGATAGACTGTATACGAGAATTTTAGAGTATACAGCATATAGTCAATAAAATATTTTTCTCTTGATTCTCGAAATTACAATTTTTGAAGTATGAGACGCTGCCACATATACAAAATTTCCCGACTTTTAGCCCTTTTGCCCTTTCTTCCTCCCTGTAGCACATTTTCCCGTTTCTCGAGAAATTTCCCTCCAGCTGACAATACTGTTCAGACTGGAGTTTGCTCTGATTCAGTGTTGTCAGGCGGGGGGAAATTAACGGGAAAACCTGGGGGACATGAAGGGTAAAACGAAAATAAAAGAACAAAAATCGGGAAATTATGTTGAATGTTTTTTTTTCTGTACTTTTGACGTTAAAATTTTCAGTAATTTTGAAAGTAAACTTAGTAGGCGGGAAATGTTTCAGTATTTTTAAGAAAATATTGCGACGATAACCTAACAACACTGATTTGATTCCTTGCAGAGACACGAGGTAATTGACCTTGAATTCAGGAAAACACCATTTTAGTCTCCATCTCCACGAACAGATCAAATTGTATTGAAATAGAACAGAACTATAAAGATTAAGATATTTTACGTAAAGACATGTAAATAATAGATAATTACGAACCCGGAATCAATATAAATATTAACGAAAGCCTACGATATAAAAAGCAGCAAGTATAAATAAGTGTACACATACACAGAAAAAAATATCTTCAGTCCTCCCAAGTAGGGTTTATTCCTGCTCTGTGACAGTGTCTTACAATTTATCAAATGTTACTGGCAACGCTTTTACTACCTGCCTCACGTTGGTTACTGAATAATTTCTTCCCACCCCTCATCAAGCAACGACTCCTCCCTGGTGGCAACTGAACTCGGAACTAAACAATACTTCAAGTTTGAAATTGTAGTCGTTAACCAAGATAACAATGAACGAAAATGTGTATAGTCAAACCAATACTTGTCAAGAAGGTTGGAGAGTGAATTCACATATTTGGATGCATGTCAAACGTGAATGTGTTAGAAAGTATTAAACACCCGAATGTTAATATGTGCTACACTACGTGATGGGCGACACTAAAGCTATTTGGCATCCGAGTCACCCATCAACACCTCTATTAGAGGCACTATCCTATCAGCAAAGAATATCATGCTATTAATGCCGATATCGATCGTTGTTGGTCGTTCAGTGATACCACGCGATACCATGTGAACGTGTGCATAACGTTTCTAATTTGTTTTTCAAATGTTGCCACTTGTGGATCTCAGCTGGAGAGGAAGTCAGCCAGTATTGAAAGTCCTGTAATCTGTGTTACATGGAAGTGAATTGATAAATAACGTAGTAAGTATGACATTGGATATTCATCGATATCGTATAATGACAACGATCAACATCGTTTTTCGATGGATGAATCAATCCATCCGTGATTTACTTACGTCCTTCTGCCTTGAACGCCACGAAATATTTTTAGAGTAGTTTAGAAAAATGTGACCTTGATTACTTCCTGTCTTTATTCCAACTACGCGTTCTAGTTTCTCGCCTTGATGTACACTTGAAAAAAATCGCATTTGTCTGCGGTTGGATTCGAACATAGAACCTTCAGATATGTGATTTAAATTTTGTCAATTTAACCACAACGCTACTTTTTTTAATGTCTTTGGCCCTACAAGGGTAGTTTGACTTGTATTATACTTGATTTTTTGTCGAATTAAAACACAATTCCAAACATCCATACCCAAGGTGGGATTCGAACCTACGATCCTTGAGTCGACAGACTACTGCTCGACCAACTGGATCGGCTACGGAGTAGTCATTCATCGATTATGTCCTTCCTTAACTCAGACATACAGTATGGAAACATAGACAGTATGAACTTCTTCCCGGAATAGAATTGAATATCGAAATATGTTGATCGAAATTACTTCAGAACGGCCAACCATGATCGATATCCGCGTTATTGGCCCAATATTTGCCCTATTTTGGTCCGACATTCTTGTACTGCTAGGGAAAGACCAACAAAGAATTAAGACTCGGCCATACTAGCAGAAAGAATTACAATGGTATTCACCAACGGTGAACAAATCCTCAGAAAGATCCATACTGACATATTTTCTCAACATTTTTGCGTCAGTTCGCTACAGCGCCTATTTCAATGAATCTGAGTATACATTTTGCTATCAATTTAGAAAATAACTAATACATATCTATACTGTACGTATAACAAAACTATCCTCAGATCCTCAGCACCTAAGTTTGTACCAGCCTTATTTTCCCCTTTCAGAGTTAAACTAACCGCATAAAGTTTGTTTAAATGTTGTAGCAAACTTGGAATTACAAACTTGGCGCATCAAAGTTTGCTGCAAATTTGGAAGCAGATTTTCACTCGAAGGTATACTTATGGCGATGCTATTGGCTGTCATTGGATACAAAACTATATTTTATGAATTAGACCTACAGATTACATATCAACGCCTGAGGATTATATTGACGATATAATTCCAAACAATTAGGTTTAACCTAATCTGGAATCCGAACCAGAATTCTTTATTACCAGGGTATTAGCAAATACCGGAGACATTAAAGGTTACACAGATATGTCGATCCTAGAAGCTAAGAAATATATGTAACATTGAAATAGAAAAACTATTTGAATTCAATTTTTATATAGAACTCAAAATATAAGTGACACAAAATATTCATATTTTGTGCTAAAAAATACTTGGATCCTAATGTGTCTTTGTATCAAATATGAACATTTTTTGTAACTTACATTTCGGTTTATACGTCAAAGATTACATCGAACTATTTTCTATTTCAATGTCACTTATATCCTTTGGCTTGTAGGGTCGTCATATATAAAATAAGAACTTTAGGATCTTTAGAGTCTGTTTCTTTACTAGAAAGATACACTGGAATTATTTACTAACCTTCAAGAACCTTCGCACCACCATACTCTGCCATATCTGTACAACTCTTCGAGTTCTTCAATATCAGTCTTTTCCTCATTGTAGCGTGATATATGAATATTCTCTTATTAGAAAGAAACTCGTGTATCAACACACAAAATATTCCTCATATTGTCTTCAAATGCATATCTCCACAGAGTAAGACGCCTTTCTGAAATGGAATTTTGCCTTTCGAGTCTATCGAAGTGAAAGAAAAATACACACGAATGTTCCGTTTCCCAGTGTGCCTTTGGGAAACTGATTGACGCACTTATCCGCTACAGGAGACCCACATGTTTACTTAAAAGAAACTGAATTGAATGCCCGAAGACCAAGATGTGTACGCAGCACAAGAGTCCAATCTAATTTTCCTTCTTCTGCGAATCGGATTAAAGGACTGAACTTTTCCTGCTCTGAATTAAACAACGGAAGAATCAAGAAGACTGGTGAATTCTAATGTGGACTTCCACACGTTGGTTCAGCTGCTCAACTTCCTCCTACGATTAAATTCTGATCTAACACAATTTTCTTTAAAGCCTCAGAGAAAAATTTAATTATAGCTTCCTTTATAAGAAATGATTAGAGAATAGTCTTAAGAGTAAGAAAATCACCGTCAATTCAAATTTTGATATGTTTGATTTAGAGTTTCTTCTTGTTTGTCTTTTATATAGCAAAAGCGAAATTACGAAGTCATTTATTTCACCCATTTTACGTTGTAAGACAGTCAAGATTGTAAGTACTTTTCTTTGGAGGTTTAGATCAGGAGGATGAAAGTTTCATGGTGAAAATATGTTTTATGTTTTGCTTGTGTGTTTGCGTCAATGAACACATTGGAGTATTTGTTTACGCAGTCATCCAGACAATCTGCTGCTCATAAGGAAGCGACTGTCGCTTGATATATGGTATTTCAGTTATCAACCAATTTGCCTCATATTTCTTAACTGGAAGTTTCAAAGGATACTGAAGTAAATTCTCAAGTCGGAAACATTTTTTTAGATATCTTCTTGAATTCTGATATCTAAGATGGCGTCAGAGTTTAATTTGAAAAAAAAAATCATCTTGTTTGAACGAAATATCATTTATGAGAGTTGCGAAGGACGCTAAGCACTATTGACAAATTTTGAATTACGAAGCCCAAGATGGCGTTAGCCCAAAGCATAAATTTTGAAAAACTATCTCATCATTTTTTGAGACTTCACATCACGGAGATCCAAAGAGCACTAAGCTAGATTTCAAAATCAATAATTTTGAAGTCGGATATCTAAAATGGAATGCTTAAATTCCGATATCGTAGATGGCGAAAGCTGAGAAACTTTGAAAAATTGAGCAATTTCGGTTAAAATATTTTCCTGAGTGCTTTAAAAGATGCTGGATTCGTTTCTAAAATACAAATTCTCAATTTCAAATTCAAGATGGTGGCAGCTGAGAGTAGTTTATATTTGAGGCGTCCATTTCCAAACGTTCCCTTGTCCAAGCGCCATAAATGTTGGGAAATTTACAATAACACTTGTTATACATTTCTTATTTTTCAAAGCTAGGACAAATGTACAGCTATGAATATCTTACAAAGCTAGAGAAGTATTATTTTACCAATATTTTACCTTCTTGCAAAAGGATATTGGAAAAGATAAAAAATAAATACAACTTTTACTGTTAATTATGATTCTGTATTTTATTTTTTTACGATAATTAAATGATTTGGAAACGGTTTCGAATCGCAAAATCTTACTAATGTAATAGAGAATGATAAAATGAACTCAACAATGCCAATATTTCAATTTCAAATTTTTGGAGCAAGGACCCGTTTCCAAATAGGCTACTCATTAAATAAATTAACTTATTTTCGTTAAATTTCTTAGCTGGAAGAAGTAAAGGGATTTGAGTTCGATTGTAAGTTTGACAGTGAATTCTAAAATACCATATCTTTGCTTAATTACCGATTTTCAATATAGCAGCGATGTGTAAAATACGGCAGCTACCGAAACAGAAAAACATGTCCTGGTTAAATGTCATGAAGTTGATTTTGAAAAAATGAAGGTATTCGCAAACGGTATTAGCACTAACCAGTCCTAGTGTAGCAAATACAAATTGCACTATTTGAGTTCGCTGAAACTACAAAACCAAAAGAAAACTAGCTGTATTCATGTCGATTTGACCCGGCAGACTTTTGTTAAAGGCTTGAGCACTAACGCTGTAAATTAAACACTGAAGAACTAACACTATGGTAATTAATATAACTGATAAACAGAAACCAAAATCTACGAATTAATTTGAGATGTGAGGTTTTCTGTATGAATATACAGTTTGAGAAAAAAGATTCAACTCTAACAACATGTCTTACAACCGTGTCTGAATGATGACTGACGTCTGAATGATAACTGACGTCTGAATGATGTCTGACGTCTGAATGATGACTGACGTCTGAATGATGACTGACGTGATGATAATATAAAATTTCCCAATACACGGGGCTATATATATAGCAGCACAAAAACGGTGCTTTCATGTGTTTTAGTTTGATAGTTACGTACTGAGAAAGAGCAGGTCTGCATAACTTTTGATTCGTCCAGCCTTACAGAAAATGGATTACAAACTGAATTTTCTTATCTCTAAATTAAAATCCTAAAATTAATTTGTTTAATTTTTTTGTTGTTTTGCATCTCATATTTCGTGTTTACTAAAACAATATTTATATTCCAATATCAGCCTTTGTTTTAATAATACAATTTATTATTTCATCTCCTGAAGCTATCTCTCATTCCACTTCCTTATTGCTGAATATACATCCACCGCCCACATTTCAATTTACGTCTAATGGATTTTTAATATCCCGGAGTTCCTTGTCCATTATTTGCTCTGCCATCAATATGTCCTGGAACGATATAGACATTTTATCTAAAAATAGGTATTATTTATTTTATGAAAATGTGAGCAAACATTTATGAATTTATTAATTTTGAATTATTCAAACAATAATTTCAAGAAAAAATAATTCGTAGATCATAATTAAAAATTGAAATTAAAAAGATATTTTGTTGTTAGCATTTTAGTCAGTCCTGATAGCTTCTTACAGTTCCTCATCTCTCTACACTGAAAAAATTAACTTATTTTAGAATTACAAGCATCCTTTTACGTGCCGTAAATGACGAGAGCTTGCATATCGTAATGAATTCTCAGAAGTAGCTAGTGCCATCTGTTAGTTGCTTATTGAACTACATACTGTATGAGGTAAAAATGGAAAAACTTTGTTAAAAGAAATCTTTGGTATTTTCATCAGGTAAAATGATAAAAGAATAACAATAAAAATGCAAGCGTATATAGTGCTTTGAAAAACAACTTAAAAAACATAAGAGACTGGTGTGAATCGAACCCGTGTCTCCTGACCTGCAGTGCACCTCTCTATCCAATACACCAAGCAGACAATTGAAAATTATTGGTTTTGTGGTCTTTTATCCCCACCTGCATTTCTAACACGTACTGTAGCAGTGTGGTTGATCATGTATTTAAGTGGGACGCCGACAGATGGCAATGCATACTACAGGGATTCATTATGACGTACTACTCAAATGAGTCTTTTATCACTTCCTGGGTTCTTTTAACTTCCAATCAGTATTTGACGCATCTTTTGTACAATTATTTCATACAACACAGAGACTATCAACATGCAGTTTTGGTAACTGTTACAATTCCAAAATATCGAGGCTCTTAAACATAATGAAACTCACGACAAAAACAGTGTTGCCATTTCTTCACAAAATTACCAGACTAATGAAAAATTTCTTATTAAAAAGAAACTCCCCATCAAGAATTTTATTTGCGTGTCGAAAACCCGTCATATACAGGGGTAACCAACTGAACTAGGGTCAAGGCAATCCATTCGTCAGTTTTCAGTTATATAATGACAAAATTAGGTATTATTGTCAAAAGAATAGAATAAAGAGATCTTCCAAGAGTCAAATAATCTAGGTGCCAAAACTATGTGCAAATAATCTAATATAGAATATGCCAATATGCTAATGATGATCTCCTAATCTACGAGGTCAAGCGAGTTTTATCCAAAGCGTTTGGTATGAGCATGGATGTGAAAACTTACTCACTTGCTCTATGGCTCCGCAGTAATAAACGTACGCCATTGTATTCTGTGGTGTTCTTCATTATGTAGTCTTCTCCATTCTCCAGTCATCTCGTCCGGTTTCAGCCCGTATATCTTTCTCAAAACATTATTTTGAAACACTCGTATTTTTTTTCCATCGTACTTCAACTTTCGCAACCGTAAAGTATTACCGGCAGAATAACCGTTCTGTATATTTTCAATTTCAATTTCCTTGATATTAATCGCGATGTTAGAAGTTTTGGACTGAATAGAAACATGCGTTTCCCAATGCAAAGCGACTCTTTATTTCTTCCGTTACCTCATTTTTGCTTGTTACATATGCTCCCAAGTATTTAAATTTGTTTACTTTCTCTATGTTCGCATTCTTAATTGTTATGTACCTATTTCCTTCATTCCCAGTGTTTCGGCTTGTCATCATGTATTTAGTTTTCTCTATGTTTACCTGTAGATCTATCTCATTGAACGCTTCTACTAAGACATCGGAGTTACTTTGCAGTGTATCTTTATCGTCCCCTATATAAATCTACATCATCCGCTTACGCGAACAGTTGATTAAAGCGATTCAATGTTAGTCCCTTGATATTCTCTTTTATTTCCTGAATCGCATTTTCTAACGAAACGTTAAACAGTAGTGGTGATAAAGCATTACCTTGTTTCATTCTGCTGTGAGTCTCGAAGCTATCTGACACATTATTACATATCCGTAATTTTTATGAGTTCACTGAGAGACAACCCTACAAGTTGAACCAGTTTCTTCGGAATTCCAAATGGTATCAGGATACTGTATAGTTTTTCCCTTTTAATAGAATCATAAGCCTTCTTAAAATCAATGAATAGCTGGTGAACAGTCCCATTGTTTTCCCATTTCTTCTCCAAAATTTGTCTCAAGGCAAAAACCTGGTCCAACGTGGATCTATTTCTTCTAAATCCACATTGGTGATCTCCAATTATTTCATGTACATATACACTTAGGCGTGTTAACAGAATATTACTTAATACCTTGTAACAGGTTGGAAGTAAGGAGATTCTGTGGTAATTATTACAGTACGATTTATCATCGTTTTTATAAACCGGAACTATTATTGAAGTTTCCATTCCTTTGGAAACTCCTCGTTTCTCCATATTGCATTTATGAATAGACACAGATCATTGGTTTGAACACGCGGTGTTCGCTTGAAGCCCAATGTCTGACTGACTGGACTAAACTGCTAGTGATAACGTATTAGATGAAAACAGTATAAAGGATCACAAATACATTGTACGAAGCCGGTAAACTTAAACAGAGTTAAAGCTAATTCACACACACACATGCCATGGCCGCAACCATTCACACATAGGGTGCCGTTCCCATGCCGTGCCGTATTTACTTGCTTCATTTATTATTATTTTTTAACAATATTATTGAATAAATATATTTTCAAAAATATTTATTATTGAAAAATAATAATAAAGGAAGCAAGTAAATGAAAATACTGATCTTATCTTCATTAACGTGAGCATTATAACCAGACCAGGATAGGGTGGGGAAGATATTATTGGGACGTAGTCGGTCGGGTACTAGTTTGTAGGTAGGTCCACCATCCCAGTATTTGCCTGGAAAACATTTAGTCAAAATAGGCGGCCGCTGGGGTCGTTCCCAGGACGTTTCTATTTCTAAACTGACACTACTAACTTATCTTCGGTCGTTCGGTATAACTTACACTATTTATTTGCCCATATCGGCCTAAATGTTATGCTTCACAAGATTATTATCATAGTTTTTGTGTTGTAAGCTGTATAAGCATTCGTGCTCTTGCACCAACATTATCAATTGGTCTTCATTCATTTTTGACACACAACCTTGCTCAACAAGAATCAACCACAGACTGGCCGAGGAAAGCCGAAGAATCGCATGGCAGGGCAAGTCTGTCGGGGCATGGCAGGGTCACGGCACTGTATATGTGAATTAGCCTTTACTCCCACGCCTTAAGCCATGTTTTAATCCCTTTTTCTATTAGTCAATTAGGCATCGCAATACCCATTCACTGAGACTATCTCCCATTTCTGCTAAAGTACATGATCAAAAAGGCGGCTGCAAACATTGGATCAGAATTACATGTTTGGTTATGATGAGAAAAAGTTTTCTCTTTCTGCGCATGTGCGAAAAACAAACTGAAAATTGAAAACCTTCCAGTACTACAAAAGAAATATCTTCTTTAGTGGTTTTCCAAGATCACTGCGAATACTAAAATGTATCTGAAACATTACTAACAATGCACTTTCCCAAAATTCTTAACAGTGTATTTATCATGCACTTATTGTATAAGTACTTCTGATTCCATTCGGAAACGACACTCCAGAAGACATTATTTTATTTACATAAAATCATTAATTTATATGAAATAAAATGTATAATCTGAATAGCACCACGTAAATCTGATAAAGTATTTAGAAATGTATTCATCATTTTTGCATTTCTTAGTATAGTTCTTTCCAGTTCCGTAAAATTTTGAAATATTTGGAGAAACGGTTAATTTAATTTTAAAAAAAAGGAAAATGCGAAAATTCAGATATCCCACGCATACTGTTAAAAATATTTGTCCAGTTCACTGAAAAAAAAAGTTAGGAAACTGTCTGAATGAAACGTGATTAACAAAAAATAAGGAACCCTTTATTTTCCAAAAATATTCAAGCATGGAATACTTAGGAGAAATGTTGTCTATTATTATCCAGGTTCACAATCTGAGTCTTAATAACAGTCGCAATGCGGACCTGCATAATAGTAAAATTTTTAAGTGTTTATTGCTTGAATACTTTTGGAAACTCAAGGGTTTCTTATTTTTTATTAGTCACGTTTCACTCAACCCAGTTTCCTGACTTTTTCTAGGCAAATGGACGAAACATTTTCACAGTGTTAATTTCACGCATGGATCAGGAAATTGTTAGAATATTCCAGGGATATTTCTCGCAAGATATTCCAGATGTCTAATGGGAATACGCCTGTGCTGTGTGGGTGCTAAGGTCAACATGTTTCTCGTGAAACTGTTAGGTGTAATATCAAATGAGATAACTTTCATGAAGTTTCGTAAAAGAATACGTTGTTAGATCTTTACGAGAACGTGGGCTTCCTGTTTCTGAGCTCAGCAAGTAAAACACTTCTCAAGTCAGTGCAGGCAATCTTATATTCAGCCCAAAGTCATTAAAAGTTCCATCCTCTTCACTTAAAACACAAACACTTTTAGCGGATGCTGCTTTCCTTCTTCCCCAAGAATAATAGAAGAATAAAGATGGCATACATGTGGAAGTGTGTAGGTCGTACAACTCAAAGGAATTAGGTAAATATGTTGTATCTACAGACTCTGTCTTTCTTAGACTCATACACATGCAGAGAGAGAGAAAGTGAGTTATAAAGAAAAATAAAATAAATGAAAGATAGATAAAGAAAAAGTAAGAATGAGAAAAGGAAATAAAGAAAGATAGCAAATACGGATAATGAGAGAGAAAGAGTGAAGAATCAGAAAGGTATTTGGAGAAAGAAAAAAGAAGGGAGAACGAGAGTGAAAGAAAGAAAACAGAGAGAAAGATCATGAATGAAAGAAATAGAATGAGAGGGAAGATGAAGGGAAAACAAAGGAAAAAATAAATAAAGGGAAAACAAAGAAAGGAAGAAATAAAGAAAGAAAGGAAGGAAGAGAGAAAGAAGTGGAAAATAAAGGAAACGAAAGAAAAGGCAAAGAGAGAGAGAGAGAAAGAAAGAAAGAGAGAAAGTAAAGAAGAGGAGGAAAGAAAAAAGACAAAAAGAAAGAAAACGAAAGAAGGAAAAACAAAGGAATGGAGGAAGGAAGAAAGGAAAAAGAAACTAAGAAAGAAAGAAAGAAAGAAAGAAAACAAAGAAAAGGCAGAAAGAAAGAAACAAAGAAGAAATAAAGGGAGACAGAAACTGAAAAGAGATAAAAGATAGATACGTATAGAAGAAAGGAAGAGAAATAAAAACAATTGAAGAGGGACAAGAAAGAAGGGAGAAGGGATACAGTAGAAGTCCGATAGACCGGCATCCAACAGTCCGCAACGCTCGATTGTCCGGCACCATCCCATTTTTTCTGTAAAAGCTTGTGAACGACAGTTGAAAGCGCTTGGCGCGGTTCGGAACCACTCGGAAATGTCCACTACGCGTCTGCTACTGTTATACGTAATCAGCATTGTTCAAAATCAATCGGAAGCATTCGGACTTTAGTCGGCTGATCTCGGCTGTCACCACAAACAGGTTCAGTTCATTTTTTCGCTGTACAGCTTAGCCTATACCAGTAGTAAGAGGTACCGCCCTATAACCTGACACTTTCGGTAATCCGGTACCGGGCCGGTCCCGAACGTGCCGGACTATCGGACTTCTACTGTATATAGAAACAGTGAAAAATCGAAAAAGAATAGAGAAAGAAGCAGAAAGAAAAAACAAAGAGAAAGGAAGCGATGGGAACAGATTAAAACATGGAAGATAAATGAAAAGAAGCCAGATAGTAAAGGAAACGAGAGGACAGAAAACAAAAAAAGAAAGTATCTCAAGCGAAGTTGAAGCGCCTCTCTCTTGCAATCTGCACAGTTCCAAGTTTTTGCGGGTTTGCATAGAAAACAGGAACCTTTATCTAAAGTTCGTACTTCCGAGTTCCGTTGTATGCACGTAGTAGTTACATTACATCCTCCCTGTACGCGATTTCTCTTACATAAGAAGCTTGTATGAAGCTGAAGGAATGAAGAAAGATTTTCCAGGTTTGAACAAACTTAAATGAAGGCTGCTGGTTTCATCCATTTTATTCTCATAAGAAATTTGTCTCCATATTTAACGTAATGAGTGGCAAAAGAAACAGGATTTGAACAGTTCAACCAAGCTCTGCTTCGGTGACCTATCCTTGCACCACCTGCTATTTAAATCTAACGACTAAACTGCTACAGTTTAGCCTTTCCTCCCCCCCCCCTACAGTTTAGCCTTTAGGATGTGGAAGCCTTTCCTCCCCCACTATTTAAATTTCTAATATCATAAACAAAATCTAAACAAAATCTTCATCTTATAAATCCTTTCGGGGCTATGGGGAATAGTGACTCAAAACTTCTACTCACAAAATAAGTTATATCCATTTTGCGAGTGATTTTCTTTGTGTCACTATGGGCGGAGGAAGGATATTAAATCACTTAATTTAATTACAAAAGAAACACTTCCGCCATAGTGACACAAAGAAAGTCACTCGCAAAATCAATTTCATTTCTTTTGTGAGTAGAAGTTTTGCGTCACTCTTCCTTTACCCGAAATGTTTTTTATACTGATATCACTTATTTTGTAAGGCTGTTTGTTAAAAAAAAAAGTGCATAGTCTTCATACAAAAGGGCGATTTTGGACCATGGTAGGCTCCGTAACTCGAAAATGGTAACTCCTATAAAAAAAAAATAATAAGCTTCGATTTACTCCAACTTGTTGGGGCCCGCAATGGACCCCCAAACTCCCCCAGTACAATCCATTTGGGGTTAAAGCAAAAAGACAGACAGAATAACAGGCATACTTTTCTATTATTTGTGAAAATTCTGAGATTCGGCTAAAAAAAGAGTCATAACTTTTGAACCCCTTCACCGATTTGCACTTGTGATATACATCGTTTGAAAGGTATTGAAGCTTAAATTAAGATTCTGCAAGTTTTGGCCGCCTATATGGTTTGGGAACAGTGCTATCATCAGAAATGTGAAATTTTGTATTTTTGGGCACCAGGAATGTCCTACCGACACATTTTTTTTCTGTTTCTTAGTATGGCAAAGAGTTTTCAAATCCAAGTTCAAGCATTAAAATTGGACTTATACTTCGCTAGATCCGAAATTAGCTGTATACATTGGTGCGCCGATAACAGACTCATTTGTCAGCGTCACTCGAAGAACTACCGTTCTTCATAATATATTGAAATTCATATAGATTTGTTTATTACAGAAGAAATTATGAATCTCTTTATGCCGTACTTCCATAGCCTAACTTAGAAAAATCAAAGAAAATTTCAGTTATAAAGAGTTTACCTTGGGACTGCATAAAGTCGTCCACGTTGTAAGATAACCATGCTTCCCCTGAGTCACCAGTCTACTTTCAAATGATTGTCTCAGTTTGAAATAAACGACCCGGGACGGGCGTAAGCCATAGTGCTGTTAGGGCCCATTCAATTAATTTTATCTTATATCTTGAAATAAACGATCTTTTATTTCCGGTTTTTTATGTATAAGTGGTTTTATGTAGAAATTCTTAATTCCTAACTGTTCCTACTCATTTAATTATAGTATAAATATTAAATCAAGGAAGATAAAGAAGTTTTTCTCAATTGTTTCAATAAACATTCAACAAAAACTTAATTATCCTCCAACTTGAGCATGGTGTGTGCATTACTTTAGTTTTCCTCTTTCACGTTTAGTCAAAGAATAAACAAATGGAAAACTTTCAGACTAGTTAACTTAATTTGCCTCTTCCTGGTCCCTTTAGATGCAATGTTGCCAGACCAATCACTTCACTTCAAAGATGTAGTTGAAGTACTTGAGATAGAATCGTCTATTTACACGTATTGGATAACTACAGTAGCGAATTTTATTTCAATGTTTATAATTAATGGTTGGTAAACTTAAGAGAAGAATTTAATTATTTTTTTCTTAAAATAATAAGGTATTCCTTAAAATTAAGTCAGTTTTCTCCCTTTGTTCACGTGGGATAAAACGTTATAGCGAACAGACTGCAGGAACTGGATCCCATTCTTTCTTGTGAGCAGGAAACTGTAAGGTATAGTCAATCGAGCTGACCAAAGGAACCCATCTTATCAAGACTGTCTCGCCGGAGTAATTAATCACGAATTAATATCACCAATCGCACTGCCATCTATGAGTCATATCAAATAAGGGCTGATTCTCGTGAAAGCTTGTGTTGCTTGTGATTTTGGTGAATAGCCAAATAGCCAATTGAAGTACGTGTTACACTTACCTTACAATAAAACACATGTTTCAATTGGTTACACATCCAAATCGCAAGCAACGCAAGCTTACATGAAAATCAGCCCTTATAGTATGTGTGTAAATGTGTGTGTGTGTGTGTGTGTGTGTATGTATGTGTGCTTTAAAGACTCTTTCGAATGCGTTCACTTACAACTGACGAGTAGGGGGCAGAGAGCTAGATCGTTGACCAGGTGGTCGAGGTTCAATTCCCACCCAGGTCAACATTTTATATCCTTTCTTTGATATATACGTAACGATATTGGAGTGATCGATTAGTATCCAAAGGTAGATGACAGAGGAAATATTAAAGCTCTTTCGTCCATTTTCCGTTTAATTCAAAATGGACTAACTTTCAATTCTTCCTCAGATTTTTGCGATTGTTTTCGCTCTGCGGCCCATTTTTTATTTATGTCGCCAAGCAACACACACACGTGAAAATAACGTCATTTATAGGTCGAAAATTGATGCGAATGACGTCGAAATGACGAGTAAATGTTACAAACCAAATGACATATGTAAAATTCCTCGAGTGACAGCTTATTTCTGTAGCTATTTCTTTCAAACAAATATACAAATGAACCAATATGTTCCAAAACAATCATTTGATCGCGGTGCTTTTGCATTTGAAACAAATTTTAGAAAGGAACGGCATAGACATAAAACAGTTGAATCCGACAAGTTCACTGTTTTACTCCAACTATATTGGCTATGATCACGCAGTTGCTATCGAATGCGAAATATAATCATAGTGTTGTAAAAAACTAGAGGATATGAGATGACAAAATTACGTCAACTAAAAGACCGAAATATCACGCAATAACGACGCTGATTTCATTACAAAGAAATTATTTTTATTTTGTCGATCAAAAAATCACTTCTTTTTCACGTGAGTTTGCTACTTGGATCTTAAACTTTGTGCTATGTACTTACCGAACTGTGATATAATAATACACCTGTATAAATTTATGTTATTAGCAAGAGTTAAGATATAAGGGCTGATTCCCTGGGAAGCGTGCCTTGCCAATTGCGAATAGCCAATTGAAACACCTAGTACTCGCAATAAAACATGTTTTAATTGGCTACTCACCCAAATTACAAGCAAAGCAAGGAACGCACGCTTGCAAGAAAAGCAGCCCTAAGAAAATGGTTAAAACTTAACATTTATTCCATATTGGTTTAGACTGGAAGTGGATAATCGGGATTAACTGTAGTTTCATATACTCATTAATTTTTAATGACATAGATCAATCCAGTATTGTTTTAGATAGAGGTCAGTGTTTTTTAATCATTTCTTTTTCATCTTAGTACTTAGGAATAAATGTTTCTTTTTTACTTTGAACATTTTATACATACTCCACGAACATTTAATGCCAAACTTATCCCTATAGTAAGTATGCACTGTGAAAAGTTTTGGAAACGTTGTTTGAATGTTCCAGGTAAATATACGTATTTACAGTAATCTTCGTCTGGCTAAGAAGTGTCTGTTCTCATTTTTCCGTTCCAAAGTGATTTTTGCGCATATGCAGAAAGAAAAAAAATGTTTCTTATCGTAGTCAGATATGCAATTCTGATTGTTTGCTGTCGCCATTTTAATCACTTATTTTAAAGAAATTGGAAATATTCTCAAGTGAATGGGGATTGCGATTCCTATTTGACAAAGAGAAAAAGTTATTAGAACATGGCGTGAGCCAGGGAAGGAACTTTGTTTATATTTTCGTGGTTCGGGCGATGCATTTCTGACTTACTATACTGTTTTCATGTACTGATATTTTCAGTGGCAATCGTATTAATACTTCGTGTCTCTTAGGTTTCTATAATACTTACAATACATGGTCCTAAACTACGGTACACATATTACAGGTCATATTAGGGGAAGATCTTGCAAAATGATTCCTCAACGTTTTTCGCGCTCTGAAGAAGCGTGGCAACATTGTAAGCGTTTGATCCGGTAAATGATTACCAACTATATGTCGTGAATAAATAGGGGATTTGTTGTGCAGCTTTTCGTTTCTCCGCTGTAAAATTTCCATTATGAGGAACTTGCATCTTATAGTGACAGTCCAACGATAAGTGTAATTTTTGGCATTACTATAGTTGTGACGCACCACGTTAAAATCCCTAAAAAATAATAATTTAAACGAACAAAAAACACTTCACACACACGTTCATGGGTTTCCCTACATTACTACATGATCTTACAGTCCTAACCATACAAACGTGGAGGTTAGGTAAGGTTAGGTGCGGTCATGTATATTTTCATATTACGCTGAGTTCCTTCCGCCACAACATGCAGTGCGTCCTAAAACATCTTCAAAACACACTACAACTATATCATTATTCACTTCAAATGTTAACAACAACAATATTTACCTACATAACACTCTCAAACATCACACAATTCTCTCTATTCCTCCTGTAAATTTCTAAAAAGTGGTGCGTCACTACTATAGTTAACCCTAATTTTTCACTAAGTATCAGTGGTAGGTACTAAATATTAATTTTATGTATAATTAGGTTTTTGTGTGTCCCTATAGATATGAGGTGTGTCCCTCTAGTTATTGTGCCTAAGATTAAGACGGGAAAGTGTGTAAATATCAAGGAATCTGTAATAAACTGTAAATTATTATTTATTAAGTTCCTCAAGAAATAATTAAAAATGTTGAAAAAAGGTTATATAATTTTATCTTCAAAGAGTTTTATAATAATATCATCAGAATAACGAACAAGTACAGGTAGCTGGTAGGAGAGGGTTTTTATCCAGAAATATCCCTTACTTGTTATGGTAAGTCTACATTAGGTCTTGTTGATCAACATGTTTGTGTGCGCGAGGATTATCTAAAGACCGTGACAATCTTCAATTTTCACTCCACTTATACCGGGTACGTTTATAAATTGTCATGGTCTTTAGATAATCCTCGCGCGCACAAACATGTTGATCAACAAGGCCTAATGTAGACTTACCATTAGAGAGCCTGAGGCAACATCTGCAACTCTTGCACAATCATTTAACAAATCAGTTCTACAGAAGTTCATCGGTCTTCTTGGTCAAGAATTGGACAAACATTAACTAACTTCAGATGTACACAGTAGTGATCAATCTCTTTCAGCAACAGAATTCTGCAGCGACAATTGTATTGTGTTGCTATGTTTACCTCCACATACCACACATCGTTTGCCACCGTTAGATTTTGCAATAGTTTCCCATTAAAGACATACTTCAATGACGAAAGCAGAGAGTGGTTGACTAAATTTGATAGTTTTTCTTTGCATTTCCCTGAAAAGTTTGCATTTTCAGAAAGTATGTATGTGCAGAAAATGCAATTTAGAGTGGAAATTGTTTCATAAATAATAACTTTTTTATTATAATTTTGAAGAAAAATCAGTGCCACGTAAATCAATTTGCTGTACACAAAGAAAAGAATGTAACTTCAAAAATTCACATTTCTTAGAAAGATTTTATACAAATAAATTATTCGAGTACTTTCCTTTTCGTATAGGAAATATATACGTTTGTGCTCACATGTTAATATCCAAAATAGTTTTGATTTTGCTCTTTGCCCACAAAAAGGATCATTTTGCTCCGTGATGTTTGGTAACTTTTTATAAATTCAAAAATATCTCCATAAATAATATCGATATAACTTTCATTATTTTGTTCTATAAAAGTCAAGGTCAAGGCCGTCCAATACAATGTAATAGGCTTTTATTATAAAATAATCGCTGTGAGACACCATCAAACGTAGAGGAACCATTTTGAGCCCCCTCCCCTATACCATTGTCGCTCTGATAGAAGTCAGTACACAAATTATTGAGAAAAGAATAGTTTATAGGGATTCAGAACTTACAGATCGTTTCCATAGACCTTCCAAAGGATGGCAATATCACTTAGTTCGTTCTGCCTGTCTATAAAACATTCTTTCCTCAGTAATTAATTTTTGTAACTCAACACAGCGAAAATTGGACTTAGTGCCTTCTGTCACAACGACGACGATTTAGCACATGCATCGATTCTGCATATTAATTAATACCAAACATGCGACTAGGAAAAAAAAAAATTCTTTCCTGAAAACAAACAAGTACTTGACTAATATGAAGTTCTAGTAAATGTTGGAGTGCTCTTACACTCCTAAGAGTCTACGTCAAATGCTGAAAATGCTGGAGGTAAGATGAGATACTTCTGCACTAAAAAAGGTTGCATTCTAATTGCATTCATTTCTCTCTCTCTCTCTTTATCTCTCTCTCTCTTTCTTTCTTTCTTTCTTTCTTTCTTTCTTTCTTTCTTTCTTTCT
>JAGDQP010007362.1:0-19932 GCA_022664845.1 Lepisma saccharinum | reverse complement strand
TCTTTCTTTCTTTCTTTCTTTCTTTCTTTCTTTCTTTCTTTCTTTCTTTCTTTCTTTCTTTCTTTCTTTCTTTCTCTCTCTCTCTCTCTCTCTCTCTCTCTCTATCTCTGTGTGTGTGTGTGTGTGTGTGAGTGTGCATGTGTGTGTATAAGAGAGACAGATAGGGAGGGAGGGAGAGAAAGTATGATGTGTTGATGTATTTCTAGTTCTTAATAAGGGAAAAAAATAAAGCAAAAATTTAGAGAAAGAAGGAAGCTTACGAGAAGTAGTCAGAATTACGGTACTTCAGAAAAAATCTTATACCGTTGCCAAGGAGACATTTTAAATTTATAACGTGCAATACGAACACTGAACAGGATCTTAGTTTAATTGAAGTTTCATGTATCTTCGTAATAGGTATTATTTTCAGATTCAAAAAATTAACGTTCTCAGACTAAGAGATCTGAAATTGCTCAAGTATTCTTATTACATTTTTTCTCTTCTCTGTAAAGAGAGAGAACTGCTTGTCTCTTTACCCAATATGAGAAGACATTTGGTGAAGAGACAAAATAACTTTATATATTTCTAGTAAAGATTCTATCATGTCCAACACAAATCTGATGGCAAAATTCGAGACCTAGACGCAGAGCCAGATTGAAGGGGTTAAAGTGACTGCAGCCAAGGGCTCCCACTGGTTCGGAGACCCCGGAGCTAAGGGACACAGGGGGTAGTTAACAGGGACCCCAAACAGTTCAATCCAGTACTGCCTAAACAACAATGTTATCTTTTAATTTATTTTTGTATTAAAGTATCAATATAATTAACCCTTCGAGGTAAAGGGAAGAGTGATGCAATAATTCTACTCACAGAAAAAGTGATATCCATTTTGCAAGTGACATTCTTTGTGTCACTATGGTGGAAGTGTTTCCTTCGTAATAAAATTAAGAGTTAGTATCCTCCCTTCCGCCATAGTGACACAAAGGAAGTCACTCGCAAAATGGATATCACTTCTTTTGTGAGTAGATTTCTTGCGTCATTGTTCCCTTCACTCTTAAGGAGTTTTTATACTGATATCAATTTTTTACAGTTGGAAATCTATATATTTATTGATATAAAAAGGTAAATTTACAGGCAGCCATTACATAATTAGTAATAAAATACAAGATGGGCCCCAACAAGCGTAGGCTCACACTTAGGGGCAATATACTCTAGATGGCAACACTGTTCTAAAAGTAATTGCAAAGAAATATTTTGAAAAGAAGTCTTTTTCTGTATCTATAAAATTCTCAGTAAAATTTTGACAAAAGAATTTAAGTATCTGTAAAAAGTTGCCAAAAGCATTTTTTTTACGTCATGAAAGCATGTTTAGGAAAAGTATTATAATTTTGACATCAATTAAAGTTTTTATATTTAACACCATTTGTACCATAAGTAGAAGTTTTAATGTTATCAATGCTGATTTTCTCTATTTGTCTGGTCCTATATCCATGCACTTCATTCCTTTTTATTAACAGTAAATTACTGAGCATATTTCCACCCAGTGCTTTATGAACGTATACATGAATGGATTTTAAGCAATACTTCCAGCGGGAAATTATTTGTTTCATATAACAAACTCTTACTTGGATGATACCCATGGATTATTCTAATAGCTTTTTTTTTCTGTAACAATATAAGTTTATGTAATCTTATTTTGTTTGTGTGACCCCAGATTGTGTATAAGTGTATCAGATGACTTTGTATGAATGCGTTATAAACCATTTTCTTAACATTCAACGATAAAACGTTCTTGAAACGGTGCATTGTTCCAACAATAGGGACTACCTTTTTTTCTGAAAACGTAATATACGATTCTCAAGAAAGATGTTGATTAATTCTTAATCCAAAATACATTCCACTCTTTCCACTACTAAGTGTTTTGTTCCGATTTTATTTGGCAGTTCTATCTTTGACAAAGGTTTGTGAAAGATTACAAAGACAGACTTCTCTAAGTTGAATGACAGACAGTTTGTGCACAACCAATTGTATAAAATAGACATATCTTCTTCAACATATGTTTTCAATTGATCTATTGAATCTGCTTTGTAAAATATTGCACTATCATCTGTAAATAATGTTATTTTCCCTTTCAAATTTAACAAATGTACATCATTTACATATATTAAGAATAACAATGGTCCTAAGATTGATCCTTGGGATATACCATATTCCATTTTTAATTCACCACTTTCTTTACCATTTACTGACACATATTGACATCTAATTGATATATAACTTTTAAACCAATTGAGAGGTAATCCTCTAAACCCTATCATTTCCAATGTAGTCAGCAGCATTTCATGTTTGAGTGTATCAAAAGCTTTTTTTTTCAATCTATAAATAGCCCTGCTGCTAATTTATTATTGTCCAAGGTTTCTTGTATCTCAACCACAACATTAGTTACAGTATTTAATGCAGTAAATTTTCTTCTAAATCCATTTTGATATTGATAAAAGAAATTTATAGAGTTCAGATATTTTATCATTCTATCATAGGCGCACTTGTCAATTACTTTAGATATACAACTCAATATCGAGATTGGTCTATAATTATTAGGATCTAAGTTATTTCCACCCTTATATGCTGGTATTACCTTGGCAATTTTGCCTTTTTCCGGGAAAATTCCTGAACTAAAAGAGAAATTAACTAACTCGGATAATATGTTACTAATGATATATTTGCATTTAATTAAAAATTCATTGTGTAATCCATCTCGTGTTTTATTCTTCTTATTCTTCAATGTATTAATGATGTTAATAACTTCTGCTGGGGTAACAGGGATAAAATAGAAACTAAAATTAGAAGGTATCTGGATAATCTGTTTATGATTTGAAATTTTGGGTATTTTGTTGGCTAATTCTTTACCAATATTTACAAAATGATTATTTAATATCTTAGGTATTTCATCATCATGTAATCTAATACCATCTACTTGAAGTTGTATATTTGGTACATTACTCTCAGATTTCTTGTTTGTCAATAACTCTTTAACGACTGCCCAAAATCTCCTATCGATTAGGGATTCACTAATTCTTTTGGTATAATAATTATTCTTTTGATTCCTTCTAAGTTTTGTCACTGAATTTCTAAGTCTGCTATGCCCTCCACGTATATTCTCGTTATTTGGAAATCTCTTTAATAAAGAGAAATACTTCTCTCTCTTCTTTACTAATTCTAATAATTCATAATTTATCGACGGTGATTTTGGTTTATACCCTTTTCTGTTAGTATTCTGGATACTTTTAGCTTTGAAACTTGCAACACAAATACCTTGATTAAAATAATTAATTAAATGATTATATTGTTCGTCGATACAGTTCTCATTCAAAATAAAATTTGTATTCCTAAAGTAATTATTAAGAGCGTGATAATTTATTTTATAATCTATCAACCTAGGACATGGTTTATCATAAAAGGCTATTCGTTGATCGCTTACATTGCACAGCAAAATATTATGATCACTAATATCAACGGAAATATTATTTACCACCACTCGTTCATTTAAATTGGTTACCAGTACATGATCAAGTAATGTTTTACTAGAGTGGGTTATTCTAGTGGGATATTTCACATTTACTTGAAACAAGGCATTACTTCTACAAAAATGTTGATATCTCACTGTTCCAGGCAGATATGATTTTAAAGTATCTAGTTTAACGTCACCAATAAGTAAGTGAGAAGTATTATTACATTTCACAAACAGATTTTCCATGTCATGCAGGACACGAGTGTGGATTATACATTCCAATTAATGTATATGTTTTTGATGACTAATTTATTTGTAAAGCCAACACACCATTTTGTAAGGCTGTCTATTAAAAAAAAAAGTGCATAGTATTCATACAAAGGATCGATTTTGGACCATGATAGGCTCTGTATCTCGAAAACGGTAACTCCTATTAAAAAATAAGCATTTTTTTTTTATTATTGTATAGCGAGGAAGCTATACAAAAAGGAAGCTTGAGTATACTTTGCGCTATGACAGTATCGAGCTTGCCGATCAGCTTGCTTAGCGATCCTTCCCTTGAGCAAGCTTGAAGGACTTTTGCTATTACATTGTCGAGCTTGCTGAGCAACTTTCTTGACGAGCAAGCTTATCAGTGTAAGCCGCTACTACACTGTCAGTATAATAGCACCTTAAGTACGCAAAGTTAAACAATCATTGTAAAGAGTAATGTACTCATTTCTTAGAGTTAAAAATAGAATAGAGGTAACGTGAGCCGTTTTCTGAGCGAGTGGAGTGAAGCCGAGAGACGAGGCATTTCCACTACATTGACTGGTTCTATATTTAGATGACTCTACACCGGGTATCGCTTTTTCTTATGAGAATATAAAGTTATTAATGACAAGCGGGCATGTCAGATGAAACCTCCAAAATAACTATCGTTGTTCCAAAAACAGGTGTTTCGTAGTGAATTGACAATTGTTAAATTCTTGAAAATGTCCCAGATGTACGAGGGTTGATCCAGAAATAAGGTTCCCAAAGAGCTCCAGACGTACGGGAAGGTGCGAGGCTAAATCCAGCAACACCGCTGTGCGCGTCTGTTCCCCCACTCTCGATTCCGCCCGGCCGCGCTTCGGTGCGCCGCTCAGTCTTGGCTCAGCAGCCGTCTGAGATGGTGGTGCCCATTGTTCCTCCCGCCAAGTGCGAGATTCGTTCCGTAATTCGCTTTTTTCACGCCAAAGGGACGTCACCCGTGGATATTCATCGTCAGTTGACAGAGGTGTATGGCGACAAGTGTCCGTCCAACACGTCTGAAAGTGGTGCAGAAGTTTAGTGCCTTTCGGAAGGACGTCCACGATGAAGAACGGAGTGGAAGACCGTCAGTTTCGGAGGCGCTTGTCGAGATGGTCCAACTCGAAGTGTTTAAAAACAGGAGGATCACCGTCCGTGAACTTGTTGCTCGGATTCCTGGGAGTTCTTACGGTACAGTGGACAGAGCTTTGACTGAAAAATTGGGGTATCACAAGTGTTGTGCTCGATGGGTACCGCGTATGTTGACAGCAGAACACAAGGAGAAACGCCTTGGCTGTGCTCGCCAGTGTCTTCAAAAGTGTCAAGAAGATAAGGAAGGATTGTTGGACTCCATTGTTACGGGAGACGAAACGTGGGTGTTTCATTTCACTCCCGAAACGAAACAAAAGTCCAAACAATGGACTGTCATGCCCCACCCACAGTAGAGTCCGGACCTCGCGCCTAGCGATTATCACTTGTTCCCGAAGTTAAAGGAACACTTGAGTGGCCAACGCTTTCGGAGCGACGATGAAGTTAAAGACGAGGTGAAACGCTTCCTCAATAGGTTGGCGGTGGAGTTATACGACATTGGGATACAAAAATTGGAGCACCGTCTACAAAATTGCGTAGAAAAAGATGGCGATTATGTCGAAAAATAGAGCAAAGTGTCTTCTTTTCAACGATGTACATTGCTATGAGAATAAACAATATTGTCTATTTGTAAAATTGATGGGAACCTTATTTCTGGATCAACCCTCGTATTGTACTGTACATTATAGTCACACGACAGAAATATACCACAGTACTCGGTGTAGAGGGACTATAATGGGGACACACAATATGGCTGCCGCTGAATCGTAAATTTGGCTTTATGTGACGTCATGAAAGCTCTCTCTATAATATTCCTAACCCTGTGACTTAATATGAAACATTTTGTTTGTATTACAAATATGAGGAAATGGATTAATAAAGCGTCTAGAAGGTAAAAGAAGCGCGCCGAAGATAAACAAGCAAGCTACAGAAAAGTTTATAAGTATGAAACCCGGATAAATATAATACAGAAACAAACATAATAAGCAAGTTATTTAATAATAGGAGTAAAAGTCACAAGTACTTATCTGTATTCTCAAAATTGGTAAAGTGTGTAGTTAAACGAGAAGGCAAGAGATGGCACCACGTATAAGCTCTTTACTATTCGCTACTATAGCTCTATCAAGCACAAATTTATTTTTGAATTGAAAAGATCTTACATACGGGTCTCGACTGTAAAATGTATAAGAAAAGATTGAGAAGATTTATAAAGATGTTTTTGATCATTAGCAAATGGAAGATGGAAGACAATTAAGATTTATTCTAAATTCTCTTAATGGTAGGAGCTTCAAGTTTGATAATGAGAGAAAGCGTTGTAGTTGTAAAACCTTTTCTCTTGAAAGTCAAAAAAAGCTGTTTGAAGTTGGATTAGCCTTCTGCGTAGTCGGATCTCCCTTTCCTTCCTGCTGTCTTTCTGATTACCATATGCATCTTTTATTCTTTAAGGAAACACGAAATTAAATATTTAAAATAACACTTTAATTTCTATCACAGACGACATCAACATTATTCAGTATTCCGTTTTAAATTAGCGTATTTCTCTCTCTCTGTGTGTATGCCTCTCTCTCTCTCTGTCTCTCTCACACACACTCCACATAAAGAAGAAAAATTCTGTGTACTGTACTTGATTTATGTCTGATGTTTAGTTCCATCACACAGTAGTCAGAACGTTTTTTTTATTTTAGTCTTTTTTATGCTCCCATTATCTCTTTGCCAGTTCGAGATACTGAGAAAATAATCCCACACGTTCATACCACCTCTATCGCACTTCAATGCTGAACAAATATGATGGTTGATGTTCACCGAGCATTCTCCAAACCCATACGACTCCACCGGCTTCCCGAGGGAAGTATGTGCTTCTTTATTATTCCAGAGAACACGCTTCCATTGCTTCTAAATCCAGTGGCGTCTGTCTTTACATCACTTAAATCACCAGCTGACATTTACACGATTAATGTGTGGCTTGTGAGCAGTTGCTCCCACACACTTACCTATCGACCAACAGTCATGGTGCTTGCAGACTGTACTTTAGAATCTCATCGCTAACAAGGAACATACCTGGAGTTCTACGCTCAGATTTAGATGAAACTCTCACAGTTGAATGTCCTCAACGTGTAAAGAAATAAGGTAAGCGGTTACGTTTTGCAGTTGCATCTACCAGTGCCGGATCTAGAAATTTTCCTATGGGAGGCAAAGTTAAATTTTTCCACCCTTTTGCAGCCCACACCATCGTTTCTTAGCCAAACAACACGATTGGTCGACGCGACGGCCACAACATTGTCTCGTATCACGTAGTGTACTTTCGTTATCATCTCTGGAGCCTATCGTGGCATAGCTATTACTAATATAACCCCAGTAGGCAGTAGACTTGCCTATCTGACTTGATTCGCGGTTTTGAGTTTAAAAGATGAAGGTACTTTGTATGGAATAACATAAAAAATCTCTTAAAGCGCTGGTATTGGAATTTTGAACACGTCTCGGTCAATTTCAATTTAGTAGTCTATTTTTTTCCTTTAGGAGCTTTTTATGTTTAGTTGCTTGTCGCCCCCTAAACGTGCCGCCCGGGGCGCTTGCCCCATTCCCCCTCTAGATCCGGCACTAGCATCTACTAGGTGTTTGGAAAGTTATGTGATTTTCCTAGCGACATGTACTGGGTGATTCAAATTTGGATCATATAATTTCTACATTTTTCGCGCAATTCAGATTTATAGAAAATGTCCCTTGGGTAGCTTTTCTCATTTGCACGAGATATTCGCACTTGAAAGAGAACAGTGTTACATCCACATTTATCGAAACTGTACGGCGATGTTTTACGGTGATCAAAATAAATATTGGGTGGTCTTCCGAAGATGATGTGTGGCTGTGACAGGTCCAGGATTTGATTTATCCGGAAACAAATCGAAGCTTTTATGAGACAACTTGTTGAAATAATATCCACGCTCTCTCTCTCTCTCTCTCTCTCTCTCTCTCTCTCTCTCTCTCTCTCTCTCTCTCTCTTTCTCTCTCTCTCTCTCTCTCTCCCTCTCTGTGTGTGGTGCGTGTATGTGTGTTTGTCATTTAGTAACAGCGGTGAAGTCAGCATAGTCTTAGACATTTTCTGTGGCGAACCGGAAGTTGCACCTATAAGTTACTAAAAAATGTAATGTTATTTGTTTTTGTTATATTAGTTTATAAGTACAGTTATTGCTGTAAGTACTGTTTATTGCTTATCAGTATCTACTATTATGTAGTACTATTTGTGTATCAAATGGTGATGTGTAAAACGCCAAAAATATTTATTCTCGAAATTAGTTCCTAATTGTAATAAAAATCTGTTTACGTAATGAAAAATCGAGTTTAGTTTGAGTGGCGACTACTAGTGCATAATCTGGCGACCACTGGTGCAGTCCGATTTTAAAGTAGCGACTACTAGTACAATTCAAGGTGTTCAAAAAATTGCATTTTCTCCAAACTGGTTCAGTAGTTCGAATCTTTCTATATACGATCGTCTAGAGACAGTTTTGATGTATCTTATGCACGTAGCAGGAGGATCGAAATAAAATTACCAAACCCGGTACACGTCAAAAAAGCAAAAAGTTTCCTTAACGTGGCGACTAAAGGCTAATTCACACGTACGATGCCGTGCCCCAACAGTGCCGTCTTGAAAAGAAACCATCCTGGTCGAAATAACAAAATCTTCCTCCTTGCAATCCATCCTTGGAACTGGTGTAGAAAGCACGCCATGGCACGGACGGAGCATGGAAGGGGAACGACATGGACACGGCACCGTATGTGTGAATTAGTCTTAATTGTAACCCTATAAAGAAAAAAATAATCTAACTCTTGACTTTTCTCATCTATTTCAGTGAAGCAGAGCTTTCGTCGAGAGCAGAAAGGAAGAAAATGTAATGTTTCTTTGAAAAATATTAAGGTAGGTGAGATTTGAACCATTGTCCAATGGCACATTCATCCGATATTTCTTCACTACACCATGTTCCTGGTCAAGGCTTTCTGAGTTCAACAGTTTGTTACTAGAGTGCACTGTATACCATATGGTTTACTTCTATGATAAGGTCTACAACTTCTGGACTTCGAAAAAATACCCACCAAGCATTTGATATGTAAAAGTACTTCAGAAAGGAAGCCTTCTACGAACAATGTTTACCATAACCTTTCGGTCAGATTTCAGGTTGAAACGTTGTTTAATTCGGTAGTAGAGATTTCAGATTATCTTGTTTATGCGAGGGGGCGTGTGTTCTTTGAGTTGAGAGAGTCTTTCGCAGGAATTTCTTAAATGAAATCCTTTTATTTGTGTTCACAAAGCAGAAGGAAAATCTTTTCTGCGAATCGCCCAAAGGATGTTAGCGCCAAACAAACACCATCACTTTATTTTCCTCAGTGGGACATCTGAAGATCAACTTCTCTGTTCTTCTTTAGGATTTGTGGGATCTAAGAGCAAAAGGAAAAACAAACTGAAACATTTTAAAAGCATTTTACGTTTAGGTACACTAGGACACATTGAAAAGGGACAATAGGATTTTTTTTGTTTAGAAAAAATTGCACACTAAGGCTATATTGAATAAGAATTCTATGAATATTTAAAATAATTTACTTTGTTGCTCCACTTATGTATACTTATTGTGCAATACCCATAAAGCTCATTGACGTCCCATAGACATTTGAGGTACGTCGTTCCCAGTATGCTCAAAGAATATCCAAATTTACGCTTTGGTGCAGAAAACTGGATTGCAATGGATGTCTGCAGGACATGTTTGGGACACATATAAGGTATCAACAGGATATTTATAGGATATTGTACCTAACCTAACCTAATCTGATCCCTAAAAAGAAACGATCGAGACGACGTCCAAATGCAAGATGGGTAGATGAAATCAGGAGTCTTTCAGGAGCAACATGCATGAGGATAGCAGCATCCCGAATTGTGTGCAAAGAAAACAGTGAGATCTTCATCCAGCAGTGGATAGAAAACGGCTGAATATGATGATGATATCATGGTATAACCTACCACAAACATTTGATTCTGCACCAACGAGCTGGCATATCAGCAAGTTAAAAAAAACTCAAAAAGTATCAGATACGCAATAACGATAAAGAAGAGAGTGTATAACACTGTAAAAGCGGTTGAACAAACAAATGAAAAGCTATAATTGCCTTCAAAAAATCTGGAAGATTTAATTTGTATTTATTAAACCCTGAACTTTGAAGACCATGTGTTCGCATTCTTCAGGTCGACAGTAAATAACATTAATTGTTTTCAGGAGCTTATATTTTATTTGTGCAGAACTAGTCAATGGTTTCTTTCTGAGCTACACACAGTTTAAAGCCAGGACACAAATCGATGAAAATAGTCCTTCGGGTCTTTTCACGCGTCAGTGGTAATCCGTTGAAACGAGTTCTTCTCGTCAGGGAGACGCTGTTTTCAACAAACCAGATTTCCCTGTTCTATTTTGTCTACAATACGCATGGACTATTTTCTGTGTGTAATACTTTCCGTCAGACTAGCATGCTTTCAGGGTATATGGCATGTGTATTTGAATGTCTGGAAAGGTGCATCGTGGGTAAATGTTATGAGCATTTGATGAAAGACAGTGCTTACATTCATATAGAGTTTGGAGTCAATATTCAACAGTAGAAAGTTCATTGATCAAATGAGACTATTCAGAGACCTTTCAGAGAGGTAAACACTGGAAATTGAAAGCAACCGTTCAAGTCGTCACATTGAATTGCATTGCTAACGGCATTCCGGTATATACTTTTTTGTTTGTATTATAACTTCCGTATACAACCAAATTTATTCTTGTATAACTAAGCAGTTGAAGATGTGTGGTTCTCAGCCTTGTTTTATTTTACGACGCGTCCACGCTATAGTGACGCAGCAGGCACGGAGTCGCCACAGCGTAGCCTTGTCAACTGGTCGTAGGCTGATAAAGATAAAGAAAGCGAACGGCAGTAGCTCAGCTCGTTTGCTCATCCGAGCAGCTAACGATTCTCACTGAGATTTTCTCAGGCTTTTTCCTCAGTCCGGAATACTGGGATGGTAAATTCTCAGGCTTTTTCCTTTAAATTCGGGGCCTGGCTGGCTTACTTTCAACATTCTTTCCCGATCTCTATTTCGACCTGAGCCATTTTTGCCTAAAGTCCATAAAATAAATTCAAATTCAACCCACATAGCAGAGTACGTCCCTGGGACGTCCCATTTAGATCCCATTACCGTCAGAATGGTCCTGCTCCCATAGCGATGTCCTAAGGACGTCCGTGGGATAACTCTGTGGGCAATACAAACAGTTCATCCCGTATGGATGTCCCCTGGATGTCCCCCGGAAAGCCGTGCGGGATTACCTACCTGGAATTTCTATAAATTAAATGGACCTTACTATTAATATTATTTAATTAATTATAACTATACGAAGGATATGCCTTCGTATAGTGATACGAAGGATATGCCTTCGTATAACTATACGTCCCATGGATGTAAACGGGACTTAAACAGGACGTCCTACGGACGTCCCGATATCCTGCCAGGAGATCCGTCAGATATCCCTGGGACGTCATTTTGCTATGTGGGAATATAGGTTGTGTGCGTCTACTGGAAAAGATGGTTTAGGTCCAAGCTCGTCGAGAGGACATTTTTTTCTCCTCTCGAGTTGGCCTAGCTAGGTTAGTTTCCCATATTAATGTAAAATCAATAAAGTTTCATTTGCAATTATTGTGCCAGTTCAGCGTATGTTACACTTTTGCAAACTTCCAGTATGTAGTTTCACGCTCTCAAATGCCTTTTGACGTCCGCTCGAAGCAGTCCCGGTTGAAGATACCAGAGTTGAAATCGAGCTACTTTTGGTGAACCGGCGACTAAGTCTGACCTATATATAGGTGATCCGGTGACCCGGTCCAACACTTGACCTGACTGGTCTGGTGACCCAGTCTTAATCCGAATGGCCCAACTGAGTCGGTAACCCTTTGAAATTCCTTCAGTGAAAAACCTCTTCGAGAAGTGGGGGAGTTATTTGAATTCCTCCAAATGTATTTTCATTTTTTCAATAGTCTACAATAAAGATAGAATTAAAAAGTATAATTTACCCTCTGGATCTCAGGGTCAGGAGACTGTTCCAAATTTTGACCCAAATGACCCTGTGGCCTAGTCTGAAACTTGACCCATTAACCCGTTGTTTCAGCTCTGGTTCACACAAGGTCAGAAAAGTTGGACAGAACACAGCTTCTGAAGCTTCTCTGAGACGGCAATTTACTCTGTCTCCTGTTGGTATTGAATAAAGTCAGATTCCATTAATGAAATTACATGCAAACATGTAAATCCAGTTTTAGATTCCTTTGATGATTTCGTAGATTCCGTCTAAAGTTTACAATTGGGAAGTCAAGTGTTGAAGAACATTGCAGAAAAAAGATAAATGAAACGATGCACCTCTACAGCTCGCCACATATGTCTATCTCATCAGCCAAGTACGTACGCAGCCACTTGTGTTCCACGTAACACATTCCTTTATATTTTTAAATCGTATGATGAAAAATATGCGAAAACATTTTCCCTGTGTTTTTTGTTAAAAAAAAAGTAATATTGTTTGCGTCACTCTGCAATGGTCACGTGTATATTTTATTTAAACAAAAATCTCCTCTCCAAGTGGCAATAGTGGAGCAGGGATTGATCAAAGTCCACGCCAAGAGTAATAGCGGAGGGCGAGAATTGACTATTGGAAATAGCAACAATTTGAAATCCCTTTGTTCAGATTAGATGTGCTATTGCATGTGAACATCAACCCATCCATCCATTTTTTTTCTTTATATCTTTCATTCTTTCTTTCTATCTATCTATCTATTAATCTGTCTGTCTGTCTGTCTGTCTTCTGTAGCTTTGTCCAACTTCTGACTATTATAATTGAAGACCACAGAAAAGAACGCGCTTTGTCCAATTTTGGAAATATTGCATTGAATTTGAATTTGAATTTATGGCCTTTTATGCATCTAAATGGCAAAATTGAGATAAGAGTACCATCAAACGCTCTCCTGTCAAATCAAGAATGTGGACAAATCACGTCCTTTTCCTGTCACCTTCAATTGATTTCTTGAACTTCGTATTAATATGTCGATTTCTTACAAATGTATCGATTACTGAATTATTGAGTCTTAGGTTTTAATTTGAGTAAATTATTTACGTCTGCTGATTTTGGTTTTATATCTTATTGTATAATTGTGTTGGTATCCTTGCTATTTCTTAGCTGAAGATTTTCCTGGCTCAGTTTGAGAGTACTTATCCTGATTATAGGAATTACAATGCTGAGTTTCCTAATTTTGCTTTGAATATTGATTCAATGTTGCAACTTTACGGATTTCAAAAATGTAGTAATCGGTCATTTTTCTGTGAATCCGAGGATAAATTTCCAAACATATTTTTGGGTACGAATCCAAGGTTACTAGTTTCCTGAAAGACAACTCTCTCTATTTTTAAGGTCACTTTATAGGGTAGCTATACATAAGGGAACCTTTTAAGCCCGCTCAGTGAGTCCGTTAGTATTGAAAAACAAAATCCCAAAAATCTCAATGTGTAGAGAGATAGTACATGGGTCGTTGGAAAGGCCTTGCGTAGGCTAGTTCACATTCATCGGGACAATCTTAATTGGTTCAGTGAGTCAGTGTTGCCAATCCATTTATAAATATTTTTTTTCAAATAGATTCGATTCCAAAATTTGCATAAACATTATTTGATACAGTTGAAGAAACACTGTGGCTGTCCATGTGTCGAAGCACCCCATTAGCCAGTTTTTTCAAACTAGTTTAATAACATGAATGTTTGTTTGTCTAAGATACTATAAAGCGACCAGAACCTAGGCGATTGTTATTTGTTTTATTACAATACTTCTAAATCCTAGATTTTATGTATGTACGTGTCATAACTACGGAAGGCCACTTCCGGAAAAATTGTGTTCTGGTTTCCGGAAATAACGTTTTCTGTTTTCGGGAAAAAATTCGTTTTCCGAATTTCTTTGTTTAATTTTTTTTTCCGTTCTGAACTTTGGTTTCCGGAAAATGAATCACTAGTTTTTCCGTTTTTCAACAAAATATGGCCATCCCTAGTCATAACCCGCATCTCGCATATCCTATGCGTCCTGCCACCACAGCAGAGCACATCAGCCTCGAAGGATATAATAGTATCTCTTTTCATTGATAATTAAATTTAAGTAAAGATTCTAATTTGTTCCATTCAAACCTAGAAAAATCCAGAATATTTTCGTATGCTGAGGTGGATTTTTGCAGTTCCCAGTTCTTTGTTCACATGCGCAGAATAAGATAATAGTTTTGTTATCGTAACTGTGCAGGCAATTCTGATCAAGTGTTTGCTGTCGCCATCTTGATCACATATTTTAGCAGAAGCGGAAAATATTCTCAGTGAATGGGTATTTCGATCCCTAATTAATTAACAGATAAATTATTAAAATGTGACGTAAGTTGTGGGAGCTACTTCGTTTATGTTTTCGGGTCTCACGCAACGCACATCTGACACTGTTTTGATTTAGTGTTTTCTTATGACTAGTAGTTTAGTCCAGTCACTGGATTTCCAACTCAACAAATCCGTGTTCAAATCTCACTTCAGGCTTTTCTTTTATCTTTTGCTTGCAGTATCCCTAATAGCTGAATGATGGCTCGCTTTAATTAACCAAGTTTATGGAAATTTCCAGATAGCTATGGTTGCCTAGCTTTTTCCAGGAATGTTTCAGAATTTTTTTCACAGTATAGTTCAAAAGATATACAAGTTATATTGCACGCTACGTCGAAAATAAATAAAGCGCGGATTGGAACTGATGAGAACGTCGTTCTTATTTTTGAAATACTTGTCCTAGCGATTGGAAACCAATAATTTCATTTTGGTGAGCAGCTGTGACAGTTATTTCGTTTTCGCTTCTCTGAACAAGCATTCATTATTGAAAATGACAAGAGCTTCTTTTTGTCTGCGGCGGTCTTTCTTGTCGGTGATTGAACTATATTGATCTCTCCTGAAGTTAAAATAAAAATAAAGGTCTTAAATTTCTGGAAGCATTTTGCTACGAGTGATTCTAGATTTTTCATTGTACGCTTGAAGACAATAAAAAGGAGACCTGAATAACACTTCAGTATAAATGCCATCACGTTGTGATGAAGATGTAATGAATGTTCGTAGGCGTAAAGGAGACAGTAACGTATTTCAACCAGTTGCATGAAAACTTTCTTTTTTGGCTTGGGCCATAGATACCTAAAGGCCATATATAACTTCAGTTCAATTTAATTTTGTTTCTTAGCCTTTAGATATAATTACTTTTCACATAAAGAGAAAGCATTTATTGGTCATATGAGAATTCCGAAATACAATACAAAAGAAAATACCATGCTAGACCTGCAACGCCTACGATCTCAAACATCATTCGCTTCTACAGAAATCAATGAACTGGTCTTGCTCTTCACTTTCTCTGCAACAAGGTTTCTTCCCTATTCTTTTTTTGTTGGTTTGTTTCTTTGTTTGTTTGTTTGTTTCTCAGAGTTTAGTGAACTGTATAGAACAAAATGATGTCTTTGTTGTCATTCGTTGAGTTCTTTCTCTGAGCTCTGAATTTGGACTTAAATTTTATTACTTTGAGTCACCGTCCGCCGCAGGGTAAGTGAGTTTTTAATCACAACGTTTTACAATTATTATTATTGTTACATTTTTTTTGCATTCGTTTCTTTCCCAAATTGTTCACACTTCTTCTTACGTCTTCTGTCTAAGCTACAAATATCTGTACATGAATTGTGGTTTCCGTTTGAAATTCTCTCATATCTTTATGGAGTTTCTTATCTCCATACTTTCATTTGTTAGATTACAATTATCGCTTTGTGAGTATTCCTGATATTTAAGTGGTTCTTGAGTCGTGACCGGATATTAAATAAATAACGATGTAAAGATTTTATTGGTAATTGATTACATAATTATTTACTTGTATTCGTTTATTGTATTCGTGGCACAAACTTAGTGGTAACACGTCTCATGTACAGTTGCTTCGTCAAAATTGTGTGACACGAGAACCTGTACTTGTGTTCAGTTTGGTAGCAACTTCACGTACGGTGAGAGAACGGTTTGCACTAATGACTCCCCGCGTCTGGAGTGAAGGTACGACCCGATTTGAAAACTCTGTACAATTCGTACCATTGTGTTCGACTCAAACATTCCTCGACATGTGCTTCATACAACATGTCAAAGGTTTTTGTGAAAATGTTGTGCAATTTCATATAAAGTCGCTGCTCTTCCAGCTTCTCCATGGTTATATAACTGGTAAGCGCTACGGCCACTCAATATACCTTCTCTCAACGCGCTCTAGTATGTTACTGCGGTTAGCGTTAGAATTGGAAACTGGGCCAATTTGTCTCGGACAGCGCTAGACACCGCCACTATCTGTTCTCTTCCACGTCTTTATATTCAAACTTTAAAACGTCTATTTCTTTTTGAACACCCTATACTTTGTTAGCAAACTATTTTTCTTGCTGAAACTACACCCAGGAAGAAAGTAACTGTTCATTCTATTTAAGTTGAGCTTAACACTTACCTTTTTCCTGTTTGTTTGTAGGACAAACATGTTAAAACCTTGTCGTATGAGAACCAAGGCTTTGTTGCGCATGTTATTCGAGTCATATCAGATAGAGATAAGTAACGAAGACCTCCAGTATTGTACTAGGTCACTGCCGTTGCATCGAAGAACAGCTTTTCTTCTATCGTCAGATAAATTTAACATGTAGTAATCTTTACAATAGATGCTTCCTTCATCTTCTTTTTTTCTTTCGGTACTACATGTAACTAGGAGTTGCCTTAGCTCAGGCAGTAGGGCGTCTGACTACGAATAGGGTGGCCCGGGTTCAAATTTCGGCCAGGGCGCTGGAGACTTTTATTTACTCCTCCTATGCCTGGTGCTCTGTGATTCACTCAGCCTCTTATCAAAGTGAATGCCAGTGTGTCCTTGGTACTCTTGGGCACCTTGGGAGGTAAAGCGGTCGAGTGTGGGATTGACCACCCCGCATCAATTCACGCCATTGGTTGAGAATGTGTGGAGCTCTACCATCACATCCACCATGCACCGTTCACGGTGCGTGCGTATCGCACAAGGGATACTTTTACCTTTACTACGTGTATAACCACTACTACTGTTTGTGCTATTTTACTTAAAGTACTTCCACTAATAGTACTAATACTGTTAATACTTAGTACTACTATTTCCTCTACTACTTCTGCTTCTATTACAACTTATTCTAATATTGTTACTACCATTACTACTCTATAAATACAACTACATTGTTCTATTATTACTAGTTCTACTACTTCTCATGTAGTGTTAATTTTTCTATTACTATTATTTCATAAGTGTCTCTCTCTGGGTGAGTGATAACGCTTGCTGCTTTGTAATCACCGGTGGTTCAATTCCCGGTGAGAACACAAATTATTCGAAGCCAATATAAAACTGTAGGTCCCGTCCTTAGAACGTCATCTTCATTCGATTGCAGACAATGGAAAACCACTGTTAATTCACCTTGTCCAGGGACCTTTGGATAAGGGCCTGCATTTGGGCAGGATACCTATCATCATTATCAACATGCACGGCAGTGCATGAGCCAAGTTCTTCACGTCAGAAAACGTTAGCACTGCCAGAAGCATGTTATACAGGAACAAGAGTTTATGGCAAAATCGACGATTTGGGGGCCCCGTAAGAAAAAAGATGTTAAAGATAGGAATATGAGCTTTTGCCGTTAAGGAGATATGGTAAATATGTGCAGATGTACAAAATTTCATATTCGTATCTCAAACTATGTTCTAGTTGTGGACCCCTGAAATTGCACATTTTAGGCTAACTGACTCACTCACTCACTCACTCACTCACTGACTGACTGACTGACTGACTGACTGACTCACTCATCATATTGTTTAGGGTGTTTGGAGTAAGCTAGAAACATGAAATTTGGTATGAAGGTAGAGGATGATAAGTAGATAAAGGAAAAATTCCGACATTTTGAAAAGGTCGCCATCTTGGATTCAAAATGGCCGCCAAACCTAAAATTTCAAAGAATACACAGCCTAAACGACTAAAAATAGAACAGTGAAATTTGGTATGAAACTACATCATTGATAGCAAATTAAGAAAACTTTTTAAAAATTTGAAAAAGTCGCCAACTTGAATTCAAAATGGCCGCCAACCCTAAACTTTTAAAGAATACACAGTCTAAACGGCTGCCGCTAGAATAATGAAATTTAGTTTGACAGTACAACATTATTAGTAGATTATGAAAATATTACAAAATATCTCTAAAGACGCCATCTTGGATCCAAAATGGCGGGCGTCATAAATCCATTTTCCAACTGCTTGAGCCAGAAATACGAAATTTGGCATCATGATGTATTATCAAGAGTAGTTTAGGAAAACATAACAACGTTTTAAAAAATTCACCATCTTTGATTCAAAATGGCAGCTGAAATACCATTTTTCACATCGTTCGAGATAGAGAAATGAAATTTGGTATGACAGTGTATCATCACGAGTATGTCACGAAAATATAAGAAAACGTTAAAAATGTGTCCATCTTTTATCCAAAATGCCCGCCTAAGCCCCACTTTATAACGGCTGAAGCTAAAGAAACGAAATTTAGTATGAAGGTGTACCATTACGAGTAGGTTAGAATAAATTCGGCTCGTCTCCCCTACTAGGTTACAGTTCCCAGCTGGAGCCTGATTGCGATAAAGGGGTGCGCCCCAGCGAGGCCATCTTGGAATTCTGGGGGCAGCGCCCCAATGAGGCGAAGCGAGTATATACATTACACAAGTGTAAAAAGCTGCGAAATACGAGCAAAAGCACCAGGGGTGCAAACTGTCCAGTCAACTCCTTCAACCTTAAAAAGTGGTGAAATGGAATATGGATGAGCCTAGTTCCTCGCGCCAACTTCCAATACTCCTGCGTGTCCCACCAAGTTTTACTCGTCACAAACGTTAGCACTGCCAGGAGCATGTTATACAGGCAGAATGTGGAAGTTTCCCCATTCGGACGCAGCGCTCTGGAGTATGAGGGAATATCTGCATCATGTGGCGCAGTGCACTGCAGATTCTGGTTGTGATAAAAAGACACAGTTCCTCCAAACTCCTCAAGTTCGATGCGCGGCCTGCCGTGGGATTCTTGGCGCAGCGACGCGAGCGAATCGAGGGGAGTATCAACACGTGCGGCAGTACATGCAGCCGAGTTCCACGTGTCACAAAACGTCAGCATGTTATACAGGAAAAAGAGTTTATTGCGAAATCAGCGATTTTGAGGTTCTGTAACAAAAAAGATGTTTAAAATTGAAATATGAAATTTAGAAGTATGACGGTATATCATCACTAGTAGATTACAAAATATCTGCAAAGACATCATTTTGAATCCAAAATGGCTGACTTCATAATCCATTTTCCAGACCGTTTGAACTAGAGATACGAAATTTGGCATAAAGGTGTATTAACAAGAGTAGTTTAGGAATAATTTACATTTTTAAAAAGTTCTTAACTTGGATCAAAATGGCCGCAAGAAAAAACTTTTTCCACACCATTCGAGCTATAGAAACGAATTTTGGTATGAAGGTGTACCATCACAAGTAGGTAACGGCAATGTAAGAAAACTTTTTAAAAATCGCTTTCTTTAATTCAACATAGCCGCCCAAATACCATTTTCCAAACCACTGAAGCTAGAGAAACGAAATTTTGGTATGAAGGTGTACCATCACGAAAATGTTTCAATACATGGATCAAACCACCGCTATGAGCGTGCAGCCCCCGAGGCGATATGGGAAAAGGTCTGCACAGTATGGGGCGCTGTCCCCAGAAAGTCTGATCACAATAAAGGGGGCGTAGCCCTAAAAATTTGAAGTTGGGGCGCACACGGAATTCTGGGGCAGCACACCCAGCGAGGCGAACCCAGTATATATATACACGTATAAAAAGCTGTGAAATCCGAGCAAAACATCAGATGATGTTCGAGCCTTAGGGTTGGTGGTGGTGGATTTTAGGGCCGCCAGCAGGAAGCAAATTTGCTGTATCATCACAAGTAGGTTACAATAAATATGGC
>JAGDQP010007361.1:40845-67730 GCA_022664845.1 Lepisma saccharinum | reverse complement strand
CTGAAATTACCTTTACCTAAACCAGGTTGAGTGGTTGTCCCATATCAATATATATATATAGTGCATTCCAGCAGAAAGTAGATATTGTCAGAGCAAAATGAAACTTATTTTTGGCTTTAACTGATAACATGTTTCGCACGTACAAGTAAATATCGCAAAAACATGTTGTTTCCAGCCCTGAGTTACATGATCCAGCTACCATTTTGTTCGTTTAACACATCTCGGAGTTAAGTTGTTGTAGTACATATTTTTACCGTATTTGCGCTGGACAATAGCACAAGACTTTGAAGGAATTTGGTATATTAAATGTAAGCGTCTAACAAATAGTTCAGCAGACAGACAAATTGAAAATATTCCGCACGTATGCAAATTTCAATGAATATTTTGGAAGTAGTTTATCTTACGTCCATAACGACATTACCAAAAATTTAGCGATGTTTCTAAACCAGTGCTTTTCTACAATAGTTGACCAAATTCTAACGATTATGAAGTGTGATAAATTGATGCAGCTAAACCATAGGAAAGTGAAAAAACAACTGAGAAATAATGCGTAACGGACGTAACACCCTAGCCTAAGACAGTATAGACCACGTACCAAGGACATGTTCGTTGAAAGCTGTTATTACTTTCACAAGTAAAACCTCACAGGTTATCAACGTGCATTAATACATATTGCTCGTGTTTGGATGGAACATCCATCTTTATGGCACAACAAATGTATGTAAAGATTGGAAACAAACCGTTACAACAAACGTTACAGAAACTGCAAAAGGTAATTTCCGATTTCACGTAGGTTGCAACAAACTTACAAGTATATTTCTACAGTTTATAATTATTTTAAGAATTGTATTAGCACATAACGTTTAGATAATTAACTTTATTAAATGGATTTGTATATATTCTACTGTAAGCTTTTGTTATTCTTAATTTTATTTTGTAACTCTGTTCTCATCAGGCCAATCTGCAAATATCGATAAATCAGCTTTTACATGTTATTATATTTCTTTGTCAAGGTCTTCTGGAAACTAATTTTTAAGCATGAACTAAAAATGTGAGTCCTATTAATCTGCTGTATTCTAGGATGCTGAGAAGATTTATGAATGTGTACCTTTAAGTAATGGATGTCATAATTGACATTATTCCACATTATGACGAAAAATCTATTTTTGGCTCCCTCACGTAAAACACTCACGGCAAGTTAAGAAACATAAAGAAAAAGAGTATAAATTACAATCAAATGAAAAGGAGAAAAGCAGCAATAAAGAAAAAATGTCAGAGACCACAGACTAAGATTCAATCGGGTTGCAACAAGGCACACATAAGCATATACGAGCAAGGAAAGACTGCAACGAACGAGAAATGGAAAGGAATTCATGTAGACGCACCTTCATCACGATCGACATTTTTTACACCACAGTTATATGGTAAATAGTGTAAAGAAGACTCCCCAAAATCAACAAAAAAAAAGTGCACAGACTGTTTTCACTAGTAAAGGGACTACCATTCCCTAAGTAAGAATATATAATTAGACCTACGATATAATTTACCGACAAAGCCTTGGATTACATAACAGTGTCAAAGAATGGCAAGAAATGATACTAAAATCAATATTCTAGAAGCCTTTAATAGCTTAAAGAAAGAAGATCCATTTTAGAGTAGGAAAACCAACGTTTGCTGCTCTATAAATAGATACGTTTATGCAATGATACAGATGAGAATATTTGATTTAATTAAAACAGGCTAACAAAGCTGTCACACTTAACTTTATTGTGGAAAGACACAGGAAAGTTTGCTGCTGTCGTTTTTCAAACTATATTAGGAGCCACGTACAAGGCCATGACACCACATACAGTATTCATCACTAAAGCTTTGTGTTTCGGGGTCCCAAGTTAGTGTTATGAGAATGTTATATTGATGCAGGTGTTAAATATAACTCATAGTTTGTTGATCAATTTGTTCGGGATACCTCATCTGAATTCTAACAATAAAACAAGAAAAACAGGAAAATTCTAACATAAATGAGTTTACTTGATGGACATGAGAAATTGTCAAGACAATTAACTGAAACGAGGTGTATTTCATTCATTGCTAAAACATAACTTTACGCAGCCAATAACAACGATCAAATTTTGATTAAAACAGTGATACCCATAGATATCACACGTATCCAACCTTCGTAAGCCGCCCTCTGGATCTAACAAAAAAAAGTATTTGGGGTCGAACAGGAATTAACCTGATGATGATGATGGTGCGTGCAAAGTAATGCGACCGTGTAAGTCCTTGTTTGTCCGCTGTAGGGTGTTAAAGTTTGGAGCAAGGGGGACACAGCCGCTGCAATGACTCCCGTAGTTTCAGTTTGAATAGACATTTATTACTAAACATATCTACATAAACGTAGCAGACAGTACTAGCAATGACTGCAAAGCCAGTCGAGTGTCACAAATAGTTTGGCAGATATAGGCCAGTATTTGTCTTCAGAAATGTAAGTGAGGGTTTCCCAATGAGTAAAACAGAAGGGAGGATCAGAGAATGACAATAAGCACATAGGGCAACCTTCAAAAGCATGCTTCACGAGCGCGATGTTCAATGCACCGTCAAGCACATGCCAGAAGCTGGTTACGATGAAAGGAGGTCCAGCGCTTTTGACGGCGAGTCCGAGGTCTGTCTGGGTGTGAAATGTACGTAAAATCCGTGTAATTTTGCAAAAGATGATACTAATATTACAAAAAAATCTTAATTTCGGGGACTGGGGTACGTACTCCCAGGATCCCCTCTACCTGCTGTCAGCAATTGAAGGGTGTAAAATAAAGTGGCATTTGACACCGTGTCCATGGAGTGAGATTTTGAAGGTTGCTCTGTGTGTCTATTTTGATCCAAAGACGATAGTTTGGAATATCAGCTGAACAAAATTTCATGGCCTTTGTTTACCATGCTTCCCACGGCAAAGGATCATACATGGTGTTGGTGAGGGGAGAAGATTGTAGAAAGAGCAGTACGAAGTCATATGTTGCAACGAAACTTTTAGTCAATAATGCAAGGCAATTTTGTAAAATTGCAAAGAAAATGCTGAAGGTAAGCTATACTGTGTTTCTCAGAAATAATGTCACGAATTTTGGGAGGTGATTATTCACATTAAAACAAAGAAAAAGTTCCTGTGAGGAAATTACGAATTTCCGAGCTATATGGTCTCAAAGTTATAGCTCGACACCCAATGACGTAAACAGCTTAACATAACACAATTGAAGTAGTACGCAATACGTATTTAATCTATTTTTATGTTTTTTAAAATCCAATTTAAAGAGGATTTCTATGCTCTTCCTTGACCATTTATTTCCTTGACAATTCTTACATTTCAGAACTGTATACGTGACACTCCCTCAATCATAAACATTGCTTAAATGGATTTATCGCGTACTACTTTGATTGTGATCACCAAAGGCCATACCACTTACGACATTACGTGTCGAGATATGACGTTATTTGTAACGATGACGCCGGAATTTTGAGCGCCTGTAGCTCCCAAACCTACGCATATCTCAAAATTTTTTCCAAGTGTTTTTTCTTTGTTTGCGCTATTATTTCAGGGACACGCTGTATAAAGTTTCACTGGGAAGTTCCTGTTATTTTCACTTTTCTTTTAATATTTATATTTGCTATCTTACGTTTCACAAGCGAAATTCACTTACTATATACACCTGGACAAGTCCACTACGTTGTTATATTGCGTCCGTCGTAGGTTTTTAAAAAGAGTGCCACAGGAAAACCATGGACTAATTCAGGAACTTTGCAGTAGTAAAGAAGTACATAGCTTGCGCTTCTAGAATAAAAAAAAAATAGGGCTTAAAACATTTTTTACTTTCACAGAAAATGAAAATTTCCCAGCTACTGAAAAGATCAATCCATGTTCAATCCGTCCATTACGGAAATTCAAAATTTTATGATTTTTAAACTATTCAAGAAGCAATCACATTCTTTCACAGAATACAAAAAAATATGGTCTATAATTGAGCAAAGTTTTAACTTTGAAACGTAACATTAACTTTATAAAAGACATACATAAATGTGTAAAACAGCTGTGTGAATGTTGCGTCCATTACGCAGAAATGCACCAAATATATATATATAGTAAATCACAGCCATATTCAATCCACTACTGGATGAGGGCACCCCCAGGAGGGATTAGATTGGTCTAGTGCTCCCACGCTGGCTAGACGGGTTCGGAGAGGAGAGCCGTAGCTCTCACTGTGATCGCCACTATCATTTATTCATACAAGCTCCCCAGTTGCATCGCGATGCTGGGTGGGCACCGTTCCAGATCCACACGTCATGGAAATAAAATCTTGACAAGGCCAGGAATCGAACCCGGGACCTCTCAATCCGTACTCAGACACGCTAATGACTAGGCCAACTGGGGTGGTCATATATATGTCAACGTCAAATGTCTGCACCTCTTCTTTTTTTAAACATGATGTTACAAGTAAGGACACAGCATCGGAGGATCTCATTGCCTGGAGCATGGACTGCAGCTGGCAACGGTAGCGGTCAGTCCTGCAGGAAGTCAGATGGTCAAAATGCCCGGGTTTGGATTGTAGACTGCCAGGACACCGACACTGCAACTTAAACGGACATATACTTGGCGACTCAGAACTCACTTGCAGGAGAGGACAAGTAAGAAGAATAGGAGTATAGACTTAGAAATATTATGTGGGGTATCATAGGACTATCAGAAGTGTGGAGGAAGAATGAAGAACAGATGGAACTATAATCAGAGCGCACGTTCTACTTCAAAGGAACATATAGTGTTGCCAACTCTTGAAAATGTTAATACCGGACACCCTCCAGGAGTACATATACACTTAAGATTGTGACATCATCGCTTTTCAAAAATGTGAACAACCTGTGGTTCCGCCAGGATTTTCAGTTTTGGGGGGGTGTAAAGTCAAACTTGGGAGGGTATAAGTGAAGCTATCGATTTGTACGGGTTCTATCGATTTTTTACAGCAAAACTGTCAGGATTGGGGTGGGTGGAGTGGTAGAGACTTTGGGGGTAAACACCCATCCACAGGGGGGCTATGGTGGAAAAGTAATTACTTCACATAAAATTGAGCGATTCGGAGTTCGAATTTAATAACTTTAGTTACTTTTGAAGCATTTATTAAACTTACCTATTCCAGTTTTGGTTGAGTCGGCACATGTAATAGTGTAGCTCTAAATCTGTGGGGTGGGAAGAGAGAAAAAGAATAAAAAACATGGGTTTGTTGCGTAATAAAACATCCTCTGTCTTGAGAAATCAATTAATACGATTGTATATAATGGCAGATAGGCTTATTTTTCAAGTTTACACTTTACTGTCAAAGATAAAAGTATGTTTAGAAATCATTTAATGACTAATAAAAAAGGCCAAAAATGGCAAGTTTCATAAAATAAGCTATATTAAAGGCTATAAGCATTTCGCATATTTGTATGGCTAGATATGCTAGATTTAGCCAAAAATAAGCCAAATTGGCATCACTGCAACCTTGCAAACGATAACATCATTGCGACGGAACAACAAATTCGTTGCGGAATGGAATTACGCTAGGGCCGTGAGCAGCCGGTTGTCAAATGCGGATAATTTTAGAATCCTGATTCAACTAAATCTACTTTCCACGGAATTAAAAAATAATATGAATAGAACAGAGAATAGGACTAGTAAGAGGAAAAATTACAGGACATTTAACGTCCGGTTTCGAGGTCGTACCGGACACCGGACAAGGAGGTCAAAAATCTAACCATCTGGTAAAATACATAGATAGTAAATCGTAGATAATAAATTTATAATAAATAGATCTGAAGACACGGATAACATTAATTGAAGGAATTCCAGCTAGAATCCACTAGTCGAAATAAAGATAAACAAGCCGTACAGTATGGAGCTTATACAGATATATGCTCCATCAGCGTCACATCCGGAGGAGAAAATCGAAGACATATACGAGGAGATACAGAAAATTTTGGATAGCAGCAAATCATGTTATGAAACTGTAAGGGGGCACTTCAATGAGAAAGTAGGAACTAAGCAGAGCAGTGACACGAAGGTGGGAAACTTTGGATTTGGCAAAGAAAAAAGAGAGAAGAGAAGTTAGTGCAATTCTCTAAAGCCAACAGACTGTTAATTTCCAATAGATTTTGCAAGAATGCCCAAATGGGGCTACAAGGGAAATATAGTACGTTTCATCGAATAACAGGGAAATTCTTTAAGATGTGTCTGTTCTGAACAGCTTATAAAAACCTCGAGTGATCATAGGACGGTAAGATGGAAGCTGAAATTAATACTAGAATTCAGATAAAGACTGCAACTTCTAGATCTAGAAAATCTATCGAAAAGCAGACAGACATTCGAGATAAAACTAAGGAATAGATTCATCACCTTGTAAGAGCTAGAAGACAAGGAAAATATCAATAGCAGATACAAAATACTTACTGAGATAATAAGAAAGGCGGAAATGAGAAAGCATATATCAAACGAAGAAAAGAGAGCAAAATCTCAGAAGAAACTAAACTCTTGATGAGGAAAAAGAGGGAAATGAGAGAATGAAAGAGGAAACTCATATCAAGTTGATTCAGTTCATAGAACTAAATAAAACCGTAAGAAAGAAAATTAGAGAAGATGTATGTAGATACAACGAAAATATTGTTAGAAATACAATGGAGGAAAACAAGAGCCTAAAAAAAACCAGCAGCTCATGATATGAAAGAAAACAACAAATAATTGCAGTTAGGAGACCAGGCGGGACCGTAAGCCGAAATAAGAAGGAAGTTATAAAAATATTTGAAAATTTCTACAGAGACTTGTTTCACTCCGAAGAAAAACTAGGAAAAGAACATTCAGATGAAAATTACGTAGAAGTCCCAGGCTTAATGAAAGAAGTGGATAAACTGAAAATCGCCAGAACAAGGACTCACAGCAAAGGTGTTTAAATGGGTAGGTAAAAATATGAAAGGCGAACTTGCTAAATTATTCTCAATGTGCCTGAGATAGAGAGAAATACCCTCAAGTTTGACTAATGCTATTATTATTTTATTGTACAAGAAAGGGGAAAAAGAATGCGTCGGAAACTACAGACCAATTAATTGACTGTTCAGTTCTATACAAAACGTTCACCAAAGTTACTTTGAATCGTTTAACGATATTTAGATTTTAACCAGGGAAGGGAACAAACCGGATCTCGTCGTGGATTTAGTACAATGGGTTACTTACAAGCATTAAATGAGTTTACGGAAAGGACTAATGAATATGAACTTCAACAATGTCTAGGATTCATAGATTTTGAAAAAGTTTTCGATTCGGTCTCTGGCAGCAGTATTAAATCTCTTGAACATCAAGGCATAGAAAGAGCATACATCAAGCTACGGCAGCGAAAAATCAGAGAGTGAAAAATTTTAAGTCAAGAAGGCCAATTTCTCCAAAGCTATTTGCAGCGGTCCTGGAGGGAGTGTACAAAATTTAAAGTGAAATGAAGTTGGAATAAAAATCAATGGCGATAGTCTTAAATCACCTACAATTCCCTGATGATACGATCCTGTTTGCTTCAAATGGAGAAGAATTAGAAACCAGAATTAATTAAGAACTTACTTCACACGGTGTGGATCATGTCTGGTGGGTTATATACATCCTAGTTTTTAGTGGCTTCTTTTAAAATTATAAATAACTACTTTTGTGTAAACAGCACTTTTGCGTATGCCCACCGCTAATAGAGGGCTGCGTCCCCCATGGCTAATGCCGACCAGCTCCCTTCGAACGCACCGTGTCCACCTTGCACTCCTCGCCACTACTTTTATTACATTTCCTTTTTTTTTTACATTCGTACCGGAAGTGCATTCACATAAGTTTTCCTCATAAAAGGAGCCAGTGTGAATCGATTAAAAATATTTCCTGGTAATGACCAGCGCACAAAAAGTCCTGACAGCTCTGTCTGGCAGCACTGAGACTTGCGCACACTACAGGAGTAGAAACAAAAACAAAGACATTGCTGTCCTAGTAGTATCATTTTATTTTACGCCCAGAAAAACACAACATAACCCAATTCTAAATGTTCATTGGCTGAATTTGTTTGCCTTTTTACTGTGACCGTTAAGAGTCGTTCCTTCCTTGTTCCACGTTCCGGTTCCAGAGATTATTCAAAGGGATATTAGCTCACTATAAGTTTGATAAAAAGATGTAGATGTGAAAGATGAAATAAATATTTGAGGAAAGAGACAAATAGAAAATAGAGTACGATGGAGGAAATTCCACAGCACTTCAAATTTACATATACATAAGAAAATAAGAAAGACCTACAATTAAAAATACGTACAAGAGAAGATGGGGAGCTTTGGCTGAAGCCATTTCAGATCTTGAATTATGTAATTTACCAAATGAATCAGATAAAAATTAATTATATCAGGGTAACAGCATTACTAATTGGAGCGAGAGCTTACAAATAATGGAAAGGATGTTATTTTGAATATGGGTACCGAAAGATTAGGAAGAACTATGCAATAGCTTGTAATTGGGCTGAACGAAGTTCAGGTAAATAAAGGGATTCTGCCAGGATTTTCAGTTTGTGGTGAGGTGGGGGTAAGCCAAAGTTAGGGGGTGTAAGTAGAAAACGGTAAAAATTTCAAAGGTGAGATGTGCGCTCAATGATTTGGAGGGATGACATCCCAATTGGGAGGCTTGGCAGAATCAATGTTTTAATGCGCAATCGAGTTGACCAACAGGTAAAGCCTAGTTGAAATGAGTCACAAAATTAAAAGTTGCAGAAGTACAGATTTGTAACGTGTGCTGAAGTGCATGAATCGCAAATAAAAACACAATTTCAGTTAGGGAAGTGTAACATGAGACTGAAAAAGATGAAAGTATGGAGAACTATTAGGTTGCTTACGTGTTGCTGTCGCGCAAGTGAAGTACTGTAAGTTTTAAACGTGATGTGCGTCGTTTATAATATTTGAAAACATCTAACTTTAACTCAGCTGTCTGTCGCTGTTGCTTCCTCGACACTGAGTTCATGATTTTTGTAGTAAACTACGTTCATAACGTTACTGTTCATCAACTCGAGTGTGCTTTCACAGAAATAAAAATGATAAATGACTTTACGTAGCAACTTTTGATTTGTTGGGTTTTGTTAAGTGTCTATATAACATGTGTGCGGCATATGGAGCTTAGATATGGCACAATACCTGGCTGACCTAATCTAGACGTTATTGTTATCAACAGATACAAACACTGCGGCTATTGGCATCTCTTCGTGTTAGGAATAATTATGGGCACTAGAAAAAAACAGTGGAAGACAAGTAAAATAGAAGTTTTATTGGACCTTCCCTAGACAGGGATTTTATATTTTAATGTTTTGAGGTTCACTTTACTTTATGGCCTACAAAATGTCAAATTTACAGAATAATTGTAATATTTCACACCTGAGTATATAAAATAAAATACGTGAACCATGTAATTGTGAAACAAGAGTGAAATGGTGAGAGGCACTAGAGACTATTTAGCTCTTTGCGCGTTGGTGCAAGCACATTCAGAGTGTTTTAAACGCAAAGTACATGGTGTAATAATATAAATTAAAAACCGATCCTGACTTTTAACTAACTCCTCTTCGCCCGCTCGAGATACTGTCCGTGTTTTTCTTTGTAGCAAACAACAAAATACGTGTCATTGATAATACGAAGTGTCGTCATAAATATTCCTTTGCATGTTTATTATGTGTCGATAAACTTGAGTGCGTATTTAACGAAACGATAAGAAGATAGCTTTTTGCAGCACTTTTCGGATTGCTGGTTGTCACTAGGTGTTTATAGAAGTTTCTGTGATTATTTTCAAAGGAATGTGTGGTTCAATATCTGGCAGAAGCTGCAGGCCATAACGTATTATTCGAGTTTAAAAAAAATATATTTCTCCTTGGGCACTAGATCCGCAAAACGATGAATTTTTGTTACACTAATTCCCTATTGTTCATTAGGGCTTATTTTCAATCCTGCTTGCGTTGCATGCGATTAGGGTGAATAGCCAATTGAAATACGTGATGCTTCGTGGTGTAGTGTTATTACATGGTGTAACGCGTGTTTCAATTGGCTACTCACCAAAATCGCAAGCAACGCAAGCGGGCTTGAAAATCAGCCCTAACTATGTGGTTATCTCCATACCTATGATGCAGATTCGTTGGATAGACTTCGTTGATGTTATTTCCTCCGAATTTCACAATCTAAATGCATGCAATGCGAGCGGAAGCGCACGTCTTTAAGATGATTTCGCAGCTCTCACATCTCGATGAAGCTTATATAAGATTCATGTACAGAAGCAATGTCAAAACAGCGAAGACGGGTAAGTTAAAATCAGGTTAGGTCAAATCCATTGCATCTTGCCACCATCTTAACGGACACTTCCGAATCCCGTATTTTAGGAAGTACTTTTCGGTAATGTAAGTAGTTCGCTCTTCTATGCCACCCTTTCTGTTTTATAGTACATTAATTCGAATCAGCACTCTTTCCATTTTCCAATACTTACGAACTCCACATTCCTTTAACCATATGATTTCTTCTGCAAATTATACCTTTTAGTTGAACCATCCACGGAACTTAATCCTTTATTTAAATAATAATATCATGTAGATCTCATAATAAGCTAGATGTATCATGGTTCCGTATTCATGAATGCGCTAGTAGCAAGAGATTTTGAATTCTGCGGCCAGATAGCGCTAGTGCTACTTTCTGCCGCTGTGGAATTCTACTAGATGGCTCTGCATGTCAACTTGCTGTAGAGAGCTTGGATTATAAGTGAAAGAAAAACGCAGAATTCGACGCCATTGTATGCTCACGCAGTCCGATTTGTCTGTAGTAGGCGCAGCAGAAGAAATAAAACTTACGTTAAGTTCCGAAGTTTCAAATGAAAGAATTGACAATTTATTGCACGAATAGTTTAATTCAGAGGATAAACAACATGGATAGACTCATAAATAACGAATTAAACAGTATTAAAATAACTGTTTTGCAGTGGTTGTTTCAGGGGGGTGTCCGGGGGTATTACCTCCAAAGTGAGTTAATCATTTCCAGTGTTTCTTTCAGGATTTTTTTCCGGGGGCATCTCTCAATTCTCAAGGAATTCGAGAAGCATGTGGATCATGTTCACAGTAAATTAATTGACGAATTTAGTATTATGTAAAAAAGATAAAGAAATATTTAAGTGTTAAAATAATACAGCTTTTGTTCTAATTGTCACAAAAATGAATGAGGTCTTATTGAAATTGCAATAGAATACAAAATACTACGATATAAGAATTGTGAGTACCACGTATATAAATAAAAAGACAAGAAAAAACTGATTTTCCTGGTTTTAGAAAGTCCCGTTCTTTCGAAAAATCATTACTTCCATTTATTATCCCGCAAACTGAGGGTTTGACTTTCTGCAGAATTTCTAGCTACCTCTGAAAACTGCCCCAGTTTCAAAAGAAAGAAAGGGGGGCGGGGCGGGTATGACAAAATGAAGTTTCTACTTATTGTGGATGACACTGTAGGCTAAAATTTTGCAATAATAAATTTTCAATGTTTCTTGTTCGCTTTACTACACAGGCTGTAATTCTAGGCAATGAATGAGCCATTAATATTGCAATATTTGTTATTTTTAATGGGGGGGGGGGGATGATTGACTCACTCTGGAGGGTAAATACACCTCTCTGAAAGAAATACTGGTCCCCTCCTGAAGATTTAATATACCACCAGAGCATTTTTTTTTCGAAATAAACACTAATGTTCCGTTTTTCCCTTCAAATATTCCCATCGGATAGAACAATAATATTTATATTGCGATATACAAAGATGATGATGTTTTCGTGTTTTATCTCGATTCTATTCTCGATTTGTGATGAAAACTGGCTTGATCTTGCCCAGGATAAAATCCTATGGGAAACGTTTGTTACTGCGGCAATGAACTTGCGAGTTCCATAAGCCATAGAGTAATTAAGTGAGGTACGCAGAGAAAGTTCGTTGTATCACAATTTGTAAGTGAACAGAACATCTAAGCAGCAATATTGTTTGCCGAATAGCCACTGAATTATTCGGTTGTATCGCTCCAGTGCTTATAATCCTGGGGCGACATGTGAGATTTTATGCCATTAGCAAATTTATTAGTTTCAAAATGTTAACATTATAGTGGTTATACCTGCTGAAAACAGGTTGCTGCTTACTTGACCGTAACGCTTATCTCTCGTATGTCAATTTGGTTATTGACAGGGGAGGCCCGCGGTTAACGGTTTGGATTTGTTTCTATTTCCGCAACCTACACAGCAATTGTAGATGTGATATCCCACATCTAGAACTGAAATGAAGATACTGTATATCACATTTTAACCAATTAAATTTACTTTGCTAGAAGCCATTTTGCGTACTACCGTTTAAACTAATTATATACGTTATACATAAATGGCTATGTACTTATGTTATATTTTTTTCCAACATGATCACATTGAAATACCATCTTGAAATTTTGCACATACATTCTAATCAGAAGTACATTGGACATTTTTTTTTTTCAAAAAACAAGTTTTGTTTTAATTTTTAAAAAAAAGTTTGGTCTAATAAAATGAAGTAATATATCAAATTACAGCTCTTGAAATTTTGAAACGAATGGTGCAAGTTTGAGCTGTCTAGGACAAATAGCTTTTGAGTTTCGGGCTCTTAAAGTTTTCAAAACGCGTAAAAAATCAGTCGATTTTTTTATTTTTAACAATTTAAAACTGACCGCGGTAGGTCTGTGGAGAAATCCAAGACTGTCCGCAGTCTGCGTGTCTCTCGACAAGTCTTCTAATGCAATGTTTATCAATCTTTTGCAGGCTGCGGACCTCTTGATTACTTACTTGTTCTTTTGCGGACCCCTGCTCCTACAATCAAGGAAAACATTATACATAAAGTATCAGTAGATCGTTTTGCATTATCTATAGCTTAAAAAAGATGTACAATTTCAATACATGAAAGTACAATTGAATACGCTTTGCTAACAATACTGCAATACGCCAATTAATAGCAATAATAGTAAAAGCTACTGAGTATGTTTGCTTACTATTTTTCAATGTGATGACAGTAGTTTTGCGTCTGTAAGCATTTTCACATGTGGCTTCAAAGTAGATATTTATAGGCGCAGATCTGGTTGAATATTAAGTCTCTTTCCGTACTTATTTTTCATACAAACAAGTGCAGAAAATGTTGACTCACACAAGTAGTCCCAAAACATATCAGATGTGAAATCCCCTTTCTCGGAACATCAGGATACAAAGACCGTGGATAAATCCAAAAGTCTACCATTCCTAGTAAACACAAACTGGGAAATATCATCTTCAAGAAGCAATCGCAGGACAACTCAATAAGCTGGTCCTCATTTGGTGACAACTAATTTTTATTGTTTAGAAAGAAGATTCTTCATCCAATTGTTTTTCTCGTGGGAAACCGGAAGTTAATCTCTCAGCTGAGAATCCAAAGAAAGCAAATGTTCCTTCATGTTCCTAAATTTTCGTTAGAAAGTTTCGTTTCACTTGCCGACAGAAAATCGTTCAGCTTGGAAAAGGAATCGTATTCCTTACTGTCGATTCGGAGAGCTCAACGTGAAGCTTGAAGTTCTTTAGTTTTGGTTCTAATTTTGTATCAACCAGAAAAAGTCTCACCTCATCACGACCTCGAATAAGCGAGTCAGGACTCTTCCACGAGATAGCCAGCTTCGTGATCTCGTCCAGTCTCGTTACACAATGCAGTGATTTTTTTTTAGTTAAGGGAGATTCTGGCGATGACTAAAGGGCTGCAAGTGGTGGTGAGATTAAAGGTCTTCGTGTTTCTGTCGTCAAATGCATGTCCCTCCTTTTAACTTCTCTTGAGCTTCAACAGAAGAGTTTGGATGAATCGCCACTCCACGACGAAACCGATAAAAGAGTCGAAAAGCAATTAACAGAAATTCAGACTATTTCCTTGTTTTCAATTATGGTACACGGCCTACACAGGGCTTACAAACCAAGAAATTTTTGTGCAATTTATTTTTATTTAAAACGGATTTCTACTCGTAACAAGTATTACACAAAGACAACTAGCCTCTCAAAAATGTTGATACAAAAGCTCAAAGTATTAAGTTATAGCTGTTTTAAGAATATGAAACACACGGGAGTAAATGAGGGAAATGGTCTTTAACGTGCGTTTTGCGAGAAATCACCCTTCATCCACATTACACCTTTTTTTTCCTGTACGTTTCATATCAGACCATTAAATGTTGTTCATTCACTTTATTTACTGTATTGCTTTGGGTTTGTTGAGTTCGATTTTAACTTAGCTTTTGTGGTCTTTATAAAAGGAAATCTGTATAATATGATGTAAATATCGGAAAGTAAATTCTCGTTACATGACAAAGTATTGCGGACCCCTTAGATGCTTGTCACGGACCCCAGGTTGGGAAACACTGTTCTAATGAATACGCGGCCGTTCGGAGGGAAGACGAAGGAATACAAGGGGCGTCAGTTGCTTTGAAGGGATTTCAGCAACAACTCCATTTGTTGCCAAAATAGACAAATCTTGGATTTGTCAAGGTCACCAGTCCTGCCGGGATGATGTGAGCGCAAATTCTTTCTTTTGGTAGTTCCGCTTCCAAGAATTTTCAGAACAATGAAATGAGAAATACATGACAGGTTCTAACCCCCTCCCACTTCTACGCGTTCACTGTCGGTCAGGTGACCAACTTTAAAAATTCTGGAAATCTTTTATACGCTGTTCAAGCACAAGTTAGATCTTTGCTGGTAAAATACTTTTCTAAGTTTGGACTGAACATCAGAAGCAAAATATATATCTTCCTTTCACTTCCTGTTCATATCCTTTTGCCTGACTGATTCATTGTATTTCTCATATTCCGGGAAATAATTGAAAGTGGTCGTGCACGTGCTGTCTCCTTTCAGTTCCAGTACAATGGAACAAAAGAAAATGGAAGACCTCAGGTTACGAACGCACACACTAAACAAAAATGATATTGTGATGAAAACGAATTCATCGTTATTCGTGTAACCATAGACTAAATAATAGAATAATAAACTATATTTTCTCGTTTTCTGCCTCGGTCCTGGCTTGCTGTCTGCTTTCTTCTTTCCAACCTAATATCCGTGCAATAAGACAACACGGGCATGAGTGCTTTTTAGGCTTTAGTAACAAGCGCTGTGAGGCCTTATCAAAGACTTCATGAGGTCTATGGCCTGATACAACCGTTCTGTCCGTCCGTCTGTCTGTCGATAACTTTCAACTCAGAAACTACTATGGGTAGGAAGGTTGTCCCTGGAAAGATCTGGCCGAAATGAGTTCAAATCCGTATAAATAATCTAGATCACAGGGGTGGGTCCCGAGATATGGGGGATTTTCAACTAAGAAACTACTATGCCTAACAAGGAGTTTGAGGTGTCGTTGGAAACGTCTCGTCGCAAAGTTTTCTAACGAAACATTTAATATCCAAATAGGATGCTCGCTGCTGAAGCCTGGCTGTAGATGCACGGTTCCCCCACTGGGCTCGGCTCACTTGTTTTCTTATATTCAGAAATCCCTTGCTATCCTCCCGCCCCTCGATAATGTAAGCAGTAAGCTGTGTAGCCGTGTTTACCCAGGGCGGCACAGTCTTAATTTCGGATATCCTCGGAAGCGTTCGACAGAACCTGACGACGATGTCACTCGCAGGATAAGCACTAAGGCAGCACGGTATAGAGCGTAATGAAACCTGTACTTCATATAATTTAATTTTGTTATTAATGAACAATTTACTCATATATTATTTTTTCTCAAGGCCTATAATTTCAAGCTCTAAATGTATATAATTTTTATCATAATATCGGGTTACAAATATATGCTGATTGGACAATAGTCTACGGCGTTATTCTCGTTCCAAGTCTATAACTCGGAAAATATTTAACTTAGAGCTCTGGAGAGAAGAGAGAGAGAGAATAAGTGCATATACGTAATTGAATTACGATACTGGGAACCAGTGACGTCCAAGAAATATCTCTACGGGGTATCAACTTCAGAATTTGTAATGGAAAGTAGAGTAATTTTTCATTTAATTGGATTGGAATCTATACAAAAAACAACCTTTTTGAGGAAATATTCTGTTTTATATTTCCTACGGTTTGACAGCTCATTTTGATGGCACCAATATTATGTCAGCAGCTTTGTCCGTCACCAATAACTAAAGAACAATTTCAACGCTAACTAACTGATTCTCTACACACTTTCCAGGCTTAGGACTGACAAAATAGTTAAATTTCTGGATTTTGCAATGTTTAAAATCCATGAACATTCACCTTGTCAGTATGGATATAATTTTAATTTTCGTAAGGATTACAATGAACACTCCTTTAACCTTTTGGTCCTAATAAAATGAACAGTTTGAAACCCCTAGTATTTACATTAAAACTCTTAAAAAATAATAAAAAGCAGCTTTCTGAGAGTTGTAGAGAGCAGTCTGAAGAAGAAAGTGGTATACTTCTGAAGCTGTTACGTTTTAATTTCCTTTTGTTATTAATTAAATAATATCAGCCTTGTCAGAAAGCTGTGTTTCTCTGTATTCAATGTTGTTGTAATATCTAAAACTCTTAATGTGGAGAAATTTAAAGAAGACACACACAGATGACAAAAAATATTACTGTATGTGAGATCATTATGAACACCTTTTTTGTTATACCTATTCAACGGTTTTGAATGTCAATAACAACAACAATAATAATAATAATAATAATAATAATAATAATATCATTAAAATGTTTCACCATGCTCATTTTGTTGAAATATTCCATATCATGTAGCTCAAATGTTTAAGTTGTGACAGTTCATCATGAATTCTAGTAATGTGACCATTTTCTTAATTTATTGGCATTTCCAAGATTTGATTTTATTTTCAAATTTAAATACCTAATTCGAATTAAAGTGTGTGTTGTAGCTAACGTACAACTTTTTAATTTACTAAAGGAAGCTTTGCACATAGTAAAGTAATAATATTTTTCATTACACTGCATTTTGTACTAAAATTTTCTGGAGGATGGTACGAACGAAATGCACTTTCCATATCTTTTACGGTTTGAAGGGAATCCGAAATCTTAGTGGCTTGGTTTTTAAAGTCCAGTTCCCGACATTATATCTATCCAACTTTTACAGGACATGAGGAAGTTTATCAGAACGAGACGTTAGTTTGAATCCAAATGACGGCATTTGTGTGCTAAATAAACCGCTAGATAACATAGTATTTGAATTTGATTTGAGTTTTATTTTAGAGTCTTTAGGCAACTTTGGCTCAAGCTGTATGGATGATGATGAGATGAGAGAATTCGTGGAATGAAGAAAGTGTGAGGAAACGGGAGAAAACTCACACACGGCGTTTCTCTTCCACAAAGCTCAGATTGCATGAGGTGGGATCGAATGGATGACCCCAAGCACCAGAGGTGAGCGCTCTACCACTGAGCCACCCCATAACGAAGTCCTTTTTCTGAGCAGTAATCAGTTGGTATATAAGGAGAAAGTGGCAAGTAACAAAATCCTTTGGAAACTTAAAATAAGTTATGCCTTCTGTTTCTCTTGCCTTTTTTTTTTTACACGACGCAACTGCACTTTTGCAAGGCGTCCTTGTAAAATATTGTTTTACGTGCGTTTGACAATTGAGTACCTACTACGTCCGTAGGTCTATGTACACCTTAATAGGTCACTGAAAAACACTAAAAACAAAAAGTACACACACACACATTTAAAGAATAGTAAAACCTGTAATTACACCCCAAACATAGTGTTGTTAGCCTTTCAACCCTCTCAATGCACTCACATCGTTTACTTCTTTCCTGTGAGTGACGTCAGTGGTTGGTTACGCCTACGACCCTTATTTTTCAGCTTCGGGCGGGAAGACTGCGCTACTTTCTCAGTATATTATACAAATACTTTGGTGTTTACCCGCTGTTCACAATGAATGTGTAGCCGTGACTTGCATGAATGAGAAATGATGCGTTTAACTTCATACCATAATAGATGAAACACGAATTGACAAATTAGATCTAATTAAGTTTTTGCATAATGCTCAACACTATTCAGTTGTTGTTTTTAATTATATTGAACAAAGCACATTGGTGCAATTAAGTTGACTGATTCTCCTCTAACACTTAAGTATACAATACTGTTTTTAAGGTGTCTGATGAATCTCAGTGATTAATCTCGTTGTCCTCAAGGGGTTACTGGTCAATCTCAATTTGAATTTGAATTTAATTTTTAAGGCCTTTAGGCAATTTTGGCTCAGACCGAATGGATGATGATAGGATGATTAGTAAAATGAAGTAAGTGGGAGTAAACGGGAGAACCCCGGGAAAACCCAAGCACAGGCCTCTTCCTAAAGACGTCAACTCCAACTGATGGAAGCCACTGGCAAGCTACCATCTGTTCACCTTTCTCTGGAATCTTTGGGTCCTAGACCTGCCTTCGAGCAGCACACCGTTCATGGTTGTACTTAATAATAAACGGCTGCGATAAATATTGATTAGTTTTGATTACCATAGATGCATTAACAGAATAAAAGTACGGATCAATACACATTATATTTCCTACCTTAAACATAAGAATTAGGAATGAGGTCATAGAGAAAGTAAACACATTTAAATACTTGGGAGCATACGCAACAAGCAAAAATGAGGTCACGGAAAAAATAAAAAGTCGCTTAGAATCGGGGAACGCATGTTTCTATTCAGTCCAAAAACTTCTAACATCGCGGTTAATATCGAGGAAATTAAAATTAAAAATATACAGAACTGTTACTCTGCCGGTAATACTTTATGGTTGCGAAAGTTGGAGTACGACCCTAGTAATGAACATAAATTACGTGTATTTGAAAATAAGGTTTTGAGAAAGATATACGGGCCGAAACGCTACGAGATGACTGCAGAGTGGAAGAGACTGCATAATGAAGAACTCCACGGACTGGACGATTCACCAGATGTTTTAAAAATAATGAAATCGCGACGACTAAGGTGGGCAAGCCATGTAGCTCGGATGGGGAAAAAACGAAGATTATATTCTATCCTGGTTGGAAGAAACACTGCTTCTAATTAGAATATTCTTCCCTAATGCTATAGCTGGAAGAATGTTGGAACATTTCTCCTTCCAAAATATAATTTGATTTCCGAGATATAACCAAATGTCAATACTCGGACTTTAAAAAAAATAACAAAAAGTCAAAAAGTGAAAATTCAAGGTCAAACATAATTGATAAAATTTTAATTATTTTCTATAAATGTTCTTAAATTATATTACTGGTACGAAATGTGGGATTACAGTGTATCCTATTCCATTGTTTTCGAATCGAATGTAACTCTTATGAAGCACAAAAGCAACAGACAATCGAGTCAATACAGGGTCAAGTTTTGGGCCAGGTCATCTTTGTCCAAAAGTAACCCGGTTTGAGTCCTGCTTTTACAGCGGATAAGCTAGAAACACTAGAATTTAACATGATCTCGAGAGAAAATCAGTTCAAATTCCAATAATTCATATGTTATTGAAAGGGGGGGGGGGGAAACGTATGCCCCGAACTTTGTAACACATTTACAATCGCTCTAATAATTGACTTAAAACTGTGTCATGCTTACATACGAATATGAAATTACCATTTCCAAATTTACCTATTACTTGTGGTTAAATATGAAGCATAATACCCGGAACTTTCGAGTGAATAAGTTTGGAAGAAGTTTGAATGTGTTTATGTGAAAGCCAACTGATTTCAACCAATTCAATTCACTCTAATATCCATCAACTAAAAGACAAGTTCCCGATTGTAACGTGGGTAAGAAGACTAGAACCGAGAGAAAACACGAAAACATCATCATCTTTGAATATCGCAATATAAATATTATTGTTCTATCCGATGGGAATATTTGAAGGGAAAAACGGAACATTAGTGTTTATTTCGAAAAAAAAAAAATGCTCTGGTGGTATATTAAATCTTCAGGGCTGGTAATTAGGAGGTGACCAGTATTTATTTCAGAGAGGTGTATTTACCCTCCAGAGTGAGTCAATCATCCCCCCCCATTAAAAATAACAAATATTGCAATATTAATGGCTCATTCATTGCCTAGAATTACAGCCTGTGTAGTATAGCGAACAAGAAACATTGAAAATTTACTATTGCAAAATTTTAGCCTACAGTGTCATCCACAATAAGTAGAAACTTCATTTTGTCATACCCGCCCCGCCCCCTTTCTTTCTTTTGAAACTGGGGCAGTTTTCAGAGGTAGCTAGAAATTCTGCAGAAAGTCAAACCCTCAATTTGCGGGATAATAAATGGAAGTAATGATTTTTCGAAAGAACGGGACTTTCTAAAACCAGGAAAATCAGTTTTTTCTTGTCTTTTTATTTATATACGTGGTACTCACAATTCTTATATCGTAGTATTTTGTATTCTATTGCAATTTCAATAAGACCTCATTCATTTTTGTGACAATTAGAACAAAAGCTGTATTATTTTAACACTTAAATATTTCTTTATCTTTTTTACATAATACTAAATTCGTCAATTAATTTACTGTGAACATGATCCACATGCTTCTCGAATTCCTTTCTATATTCCATATCTCTTCCAGACTTTTTTTTTCTTCGTTTGCTGAGGAGGCTATACCGCCTCCTGTTGCTACCCGCCGTGGTGTGTAGCACCTATGAGAGTGTTTGTAATCTCTCCGCTTTCATTCCTTCTAAAGAATTGAGAGATGCCCCCGGAAAAAAATCCTGAAAGAAACACTGGAAATGATTAACTCACTTTGGAGGTAATACCCCCGGACACCCCCCTGAAACAACCACTGCAAAACAGTTATTTTAATACTGTTTAATTCGTTATTTATGAGTCTATCCATGTTGTTTATCCTCTGAATTAAACTATTCGTGCAATAAATTGTCAATTCTTTCATTTGAAACTTCGGAACTTAACGTAAGTTTTATTTCTTCTGCTGCGCCTACTACAGACAAATCGGACTGCGTGAGCATACAATGGCGTCGAATTCTGCGTTTTTCTTTCACTTATAATCCAAGCTCTCTACAGCAAGTTGACATGCAGAGCCATCTAGTAGAATTCCACAGCGGCAGAAAGTAGCACTAGCGCTATCTGGCCGCAGAATTCAAAATCTCTTGCTACTAGCGCATTCATGAATACGGAACCATGATACATCTAGCTTATTATGAGATCTATGATAATATCAGAATTGTCATTATTACGAATAATGGCTGCATTCAAAGGACTGAGCGGCTCACTGAGTACTGAGCTCTTAGTGAGCGTCTGGGATCGGAAATCCTTCGGATGACAGTTAAGGTTTATGCTCAAGGAACAGTTGAATATTATAAAGCGCATGGGTGAATTTCGACGAACAACAGAATATCGTACAGCGCAAAGAGTGTTAAACATGGCGTGCCAGGAAGATGTAAATGTACTTGTAAATATTCCAAGCAATGCAAATATGCAAACATGGTCCACAACTCGATCCTGTGGATTAAGAACTAAAATAAACTAGTGTGGAGGAAAGGTGAATGAATAGGACATTTCTGTTACCAGCTTTTCCTTAAAAGCATTAATTTCTTTATTCCACCAGTAGTGAGCAGGCGTGGCCCATTACTAGACCCACACGTTTCAAATGTCCTAAGGAGGACGATTAGGGCTACTAATAACAGTGAGTCCAGTCTTTATCCTATGCAGAAATGCATTTATTTCTTCATAGTTAGTAATGTCAATTTATATTAATATGAATTTCGGATTACTTGTATATTTTGAGGTTTAACTAAATCACAAGGAGTAACACCTTGCGCAGACCCTGACACATACGTGGAATTTTGTACTTTACTCACATTATACTAGAAAAGAATCTGGGTGATATTTCAAACCTTGATGGCAAGGTTCTAGAGCACTGGCCCCCCTCCACTTCCAAGTGTCCAAGTCAACAAAGTGTTCCTTTTTATTTCAAAAGTATTTCAAACGAAGTGATATTATTCTCTACATATGATACTCCTGCAACCGGGCCAGGGTTCTAGAACCTTACCTTTTACTGGCAGTTTTGGACTGCTGGTTGTCGCTAGGTATTCATATTAAAGCGTACGGCTGAATAGCTAGCTGTCATAAAGTGCACCATGACCGAAGTAGCTGATGGAAATTGCTACCTAAAACTTTAATTTGCAGTTTCGAATCCCAATTTGAGCGCTTAAACGTGACTACCAAAATGGCCAATTTAATTTAGGAAGTTAGAAACAGCTTAATAATTTAATTTGTACGAAATTAATATTTATTTAAAACTCTTTTAATACCACATGCAAATGGGTTTTGTTCCTAACGCCAGAGTGATGTGTATACGAAAGTAGCGATTCAGCATATATATATATATTTATATATATATATATATATGCATCTCTAGCGCACCATAAGTTAGATGAAATGTATTTAATACAACTAATATGTTTTTCTAACATCTTACTATTCTGAAGTAGGAAGTGCAGCCGATGTCTTCCCGATATTTCATAGTACGTATTATTATACTCGTACGTAACGCTGAAATTTCTGCTTCGGAAGCCATTTTGCCTATACAAGCACTTCCGGCTCAAATTGAGCGTGAGATTCCTTGGCTCGAAAAAATGGCGGCGGCTCAGAGTGAGCCGGAAACAGCCAGTGGCATTCAAAGGGCAAATTCACTGAGCGCTCACTGCTTTGAATGCCCCCAATGTTTCTTCCATATAATGTAATTTCAATGTCGCTCAAAGGAATATAGAAACACTACACAAAAGAGAGAAAAAATATGTGTGCATACATTGTATATTATGTATGTACAGTGTATTTTCTCAGAGATAAACGTATCAGTTCACTGATTTATGATGCACTGACAGGTTATTTACTAACTTATTGTATTTTACATGCCGTTTGGTAGTTCATGTAGTGCTAAAACAATCAAGCCTGACCACTAACTCGCCTTTGCCGCTCTGGAATATTACGTGTTTCGTAAAGAATGTCTATTGTACCCGCCTTTGGGTCATCAAACCTGACCACTAACCTATCCTCGCTCACTCGGGCTTACTGTATTTTTCGTAAACAGCATCCGTAGGACCTGCCTTTGAGATAAATCCAAGACAAAAGCTGAAGTGAAAAGTGGAGTGTAGTAAAATTTTTCACGGTACTGTTATACGGTATTGAGCACTCGAGCGTAGATAGTGGAGATACATATATTAAATGGGTTTACAGTAGCACTTAAGCTGTAAGGTAAGGGTGAGGTGGGGGGTGGGAAGAACAATTGTTATAAATATAACATGAAATAATGCCTGACTCCCATTTGGACTACCTGCACAGAGTTTTACTCTCCATATAAATAACCCCTAAATTCTAACAGATTGCCATATATTGTAAAGTATTGTTTTATTCCATCTTACGACATACAAATGTTAAGTCCGTGTTAAATTCTGTGTCAAGCAGTGGCGGTTGTAGAAGAAAAAAAACTCGGGGGGGGGGAATTCTCTCAACGTTGCATATTATATATATATATAAAGTGTTTCTATTTTGATGCTGTCCTGCTGTCCATAATGTACATTCTCTTTCTTTCCTCTTTTGCCTTCCCACCATTCGTTCCAATGCGTTTTTCAGTACAAGCTCTTCTCAGACAATGGGCTCGTTCGGAAACTACGAACGAGTTTAACGCGTTAATCTCGTTCTCTCACGAAGCGTTCGGAAACCACTTTCGTGAAGTTCGTTCATTTGGTTAGCCGTTCGGAAAGTCACTCTCAGTTAATTTCGTTCGCGCACGAAACAAACTAGCTCTGACTTCGTGAACTTCGTTAAAATTAACATGGCCACCATCCGCATGATGAAGTTACCTCGTTTCGCATCATGTAATCTTATTTTGCTTCGTCTGGAGGTATAAAATTGTAGCCATGGCTGCTATTTCTGCAGTAGAGAACAATTTTGACACAACTAATGTACATAGCAGATTAATATAACGGTTTATCGTAAACAATTGATTTATCTTTACTTTCCCATATTTAACACTTTTTCGAGCTGTGGATTGCTGTTAGATATCACGATTGCCACTAGATAGCACCACCAGTAAAAGATGAAATTATTGAAGAATGCTTTTTCTAGAGGCTTTTTGAGTAAAAGAAAGAATAACGTCGTATAGTACAAAATTATCGCGTTTATGAAAGACACTCTCCAGTTCTGTGTATTATAACAGACTTTTCTAATAATTTCAGTTAAACGACAAGTTCTTGAGGAAAGGCATGCTGTTTTAGCTTTCATAAAGCCTGAATGCACCAAGTTTTAATTGTAACCCGCAAGCAGCATTAGAGTCTTGTATAAGATTGAATTGAATTGAATTTTATTTCTGACCTTTAGACATCTAAGGCTGAGGGCGGTATAAGATGGACTATCAAGTATTTATTAAAATAGTTGTTTTGTCTGTCGGCCGGCCGAGCGGTCTGTGGCGATAGGCCATCGACTCGAAGGTCCCGGGTTCGAATCCCGGCATGTGTGTGGATTTTAACAGCTAAAGGCGAATCGTGACGGGCCGAAGTCCAAAGTTACTAAACTGACCCATATAAAAATAAAGTTAAAGCTGTTTGGTCTATATATTGGTTTCTCTTCTTGGCAATACAATTTGACTAAGACGTTAAATGTTAATTCCTTGCAATTTCTTTTAAATATTTTCTGTAATTGGAATATTTTTCTTGTCCCGTAAATGTGACTTAGTAGTTGGCGAAGTGATGGAAATTTTGAAGAATATAGAAATATGTAGGAACTTCAGCCAGATAATTCTTGTATGAAAGAGAATCTATTTATTCTACTGTTGACCAAATGCAACGAGTAGAATGCTAAGTTCGTTATACAAGTGTAGCAAATGAAATCTGAAGTGAATATAAGTTATTTCTTCAAAGAAAGGTCTTACATGTTGGTAAATAACGTTATTGTTGGAATTGAATCTCTCCAAGAAACTAACTTGCTTCATATTTTGAGCCTCATGTCCCTACTTATAACCACACCTTCTATTTTCGTTTATTTCTTTGTTATGTATGCGAATTGGTGTCTATCGTTATCCTGACAACGGTTTGGAGCGTTCGGAAATAACGAAGAAAACGAATTTCACGAAAATAATTTTCAGCGTTAAGATCATGCATTCCGTGAACTTCGTTATGTATTTCCGAACAAGCCCAATGATTCAACAAATGTTTGTTTGTGTGGGTGGGTGTGATACATTTTCAGTCATTTTTTTAAAATTGCATATTAATTCTCCTTAGGTATATCTATGAAGGAAATATGTACGGAATTTACAGAGGGAAACTACCAAATTTACACTGGATAAAATTACTTGATTGGTTTTTACACTACATAAAACGGCATTAAGAGTCCTCCCTCTACACACACACACACACTTAAAAGTCTATAAATACCACACTGGATATATTGTATAATTCAACACCAATTTAGACCTATATAAGATTATAAAAAAAAAAAAAAAATAGTAACAAAGATTTTTACTTTTTATTTGTAGGTCGGACTAGAATTTCCTATATTATTTTTATAGTAAGAAGTAAGTCGGACAACGATTAGCGTACTGTCGTTTTCCGCATAAGGTACTGCTTGTATAATTTCGAAATAACACCACATTGCCTATAAGGAATAAATTACATTTTTAGTTGATGTGGTCTTCCCTTTGTTACAACGTTGTTGATAGTGAAGACTTCTGAAAGGTTTTAAAAACAAAATATACTGTGTTACATAACCAAAGAACAATAAAATAACTACTTGAAACTTGTTCTAAGAAATTTAAAAAATAGTTTAAAACTCGAAAATATGCAGTTTCTAACATACACAGTGACTCCTTCCCCCACCCCATGTTTATAGAAGCTTATCATGGTACACTTTATTTCATGTTCAAGAATCGCTAACATTAAACTTCTTGCAAAATAAATATTTCAAGACAATTGAGGATATTAATTTATTGTCACTACAAAAAAGTGTGGAGCCCAGGCCTCCCCGGTCCCGGCCTAGAACCGCATCTAATGTTATGTAGTTCAGTTGATGTGGAATTCCTGAAAGACAGTTTTTCACGAACGTAGAACTCGCGTTATCCACGAAACAGTGACTGTGATTTTAATCTAAACAGTTCCGGTTCGCAAACTACTTAGAACATGTCGCTGTCTACCGTTAGCAACCAATTGGAAAACAGGATTCGATCCCGTTGTGGTTTCGAGGCGTAAAATCAAATCATGCGTCCTGGTAGGTAAATTAGAACAGTATATTTTTTTGGTATCATGTTGGACGTGTCCTTTCGACACTTACTTTTCCAAATGGCTTTGGAAGTTCTGGGAGCCAATTAATCAAGAAAACTCCATATTAAAAACTTACGCCATACAGCAGAAAGATCTCTTTTAAAGGATAACCATTTTATTTCTGTTCTGCTGCAAGTAATTCAGTTGTTGTTGGTTGTACTTAATGGCAAGCAATGAAACTAGTAGCACATTTACAAATTTGTACAAAGGTGCACGTATAAGTTATTAAGATACTTTAGTAGACGGACTTCAAGAGTTAGAAAAACAACCACACATTTTTGCGCTGTGTGTAAGGGAAAATAGTTCTGCAGGTTTGATATGGAAATAGCAAAGCTAATAGTAGAGTAGCCAACTGAACACCTTATCTCTTGGGTACAAGGGGATCTTTTAGTAACATGTCTTGTGGAGTGTGTGTTGTGTTTTCAATGCCGGAAATTTTCGAAATAAAAAAACAGGAAATATTGTTTGTTTTTCTCCACGAGGCAAAAAAAAAAAAAAACTGGTTTTATTAACGAAACCGTTGTTTGCTTTTTTATCGCTAATATTCACTA